>MU785701.1:4710-16115 GCA_026770625.1 Nicotiana glauca
AAAATCGTGATAAAAATTCAAGATTACTAGTTTTCTAGGTTTTCCCCTCAAACCCCAAGTTTTCTACAATTTCCATGTCTAAATCCATATATAAACCTTGTATTTAACTCAAAACTAGCATAAATTACTTACCTCATGATGAATGATGAAACCCCCTCTTCAAAAGCTCCAAAACTCGCCCAAGCCAAGAGAAAAATGGGTGAAATGAACCCAAATCCCGATTTTTAAACATTCTGCCTAGCCCGGGTCCGCCCTTCTTCGCGTTCATGGTCTCTCGCTCGCGTTCACGAAGGCCAGTCACCCAGACCTTCGCGTTCGCGTACAAGGTCTCGCGTTCACGTAAGCCAAAGACCCCAGGCCCACCTTTTCCTTCTACGCGTTCGTGATCCCTTCCTCGCGTTCGCGTATCAGCTCAGCCCGCCCCTCCACGTTCGCGACTTCCTCTTCGTGTTCGCGAAGGCCAAAACCTGAAGCCTCCCATTTTCCTCTTTGCGTTCGCGAGACTTGTTTTGCGTTCGCGAAGAAGGAAGCCAGATACCAGCAACCAGCAACGGTTTTTAACCCAAATTCAATCCGTTAACCATTCGAAATCCACCCGAGGCCCCCGGGACCCCAACCAATCACACCAACCAGTACCATAACACATTACGGACTTGCTCGAGGCCTCCAATCATAACAAACAATGCTAAAACCGTGAATTACACCCCGATTCAAGCTTTATGAACTTTGAACTTTCCAACTTCTATTTCCGATGTTTAAACCTATCAAATCATGTCCGATTAACTTTAAATTTTGCACACAAGTCTCATTTGACATTGCGGACCCACTCCAACTTCCGGAATTGAATTCCGACCCCGATATCAAAAAGTCAACCTCCAGTCAAACTTCTCAAAAACCTTCAAATTTCTATCTTTAGCCAAATGGCTTCAAAATGACCTACGGACCTCTGAATTCACTTCCGATCGCGCTCCTGACTCCAGAATCACCATACGGAGCTACTCCCAGTCTCGGAATCCCAAACAGACATCGATAACACTGAAATGCACTCCAAGCCAAACTTAAGAAATTCCTTCTAAAATGCTAACTTCCACAATAGGCGCCAAAATGCTCCCGGGTCATCCAAAACCCGAACCGGACATAGTCCAAGTCCGAAATCATCATACGAACCTGCTGGAACATTCAGATCCCGATTCCGAGGTCGTTTACTAAAAAATCCAATCCTAGTTCATTCTTTCAACTTTAAGCTTCTCAAATGAGAATTTTAATTTAAATTTAACTCTGATCTTCCTGGATTTAAATTCCGACCATGCGAACAAGTCACAATACCTGAAATGAAGCTGCTTATGGCCTCAGACTACTGAACGACGTGCTAGGGCTTAAAACGACCGATCGGGTCGTTACATCCACACCCTCCTGTCTAGGGCCATGTCTTCAATCAGCTCCAGCTGCGCCATGTCCCGCCTAATAACTTCTCCCAAAGACTTTTTAGGTCTATCTCTACCCTTTCTGCTATCCACTGAGGCTAATCGCTCGCCCCTATGCTCCTCCTCTTAATATGTCCGAACCATCTCAACTTCGCCTCCCACATTTTATCGTCCATAGGAGCCACTACCTTTGTCCGAATAACTTCATTCCTAATCTTATCCAATCGGGGTATGCCCACACATTCACCTCAACATCCTCATCTCAATTACTTTTATCTTCTGGATATGAGAGTTCTTGACCGGCCAACTATTTTAAAAAACACTACAGATAATTTAAGAAGGATGAATAGTTCAAAAGTAAGCTAATCGGAGACTAATTATTCTTTAAAAATATGTTTGTTAATTAATAAGTGTAAATATATGCCATTTTTTGTAAGGACGAAAGCATAATGAACCCCAACTATTAATAAAGAGCATATTTAGAGTCTGTTTGGATGTAAGTGTTATGAAATAATAAAAGAAGAAGAGTATTGTAGAGCAAAGTAGAGAGAGAGGGAATTCTTATTGATATGGGATGAATTACAATGGAATAGAACCCTCAATTTATAGGGAGATTGTGACTTAACCACCAAGTAATAAACCCTAAAATCTCTCTAAATATAGACATTCACCATAAATAGAATTCTATTTATAACACTCCCCCTTGAATGTCTATTCAACGGATAATGTGCCTCGTTAAAACCTTAACTAAAATAAAACCCTATGGGAAAAAAATTCTAGAAAAGGAAAAAGAGTACACATGTTTAGAAATGCGCCTTTTGGTTGCCTCATTAAAAACCTTCCAAGGAAAACCCAGTGGGACAAAACCTTATAAGGAAAAAAGAGTACAACGCGTATCAATTCACATCCTTGAGCCTTCACATTCCAATTTTGTGCACCATCTTCAATAGATCGTTGGTGTAGATTTGATAAATAAATCAGTCATATTAACTTGAATGAATATTTTGCACCTTGAAATCCTCATCATTCTTGATAGATATATAATGTCTTCATATAATGCCGTGGAATGACTTTTCAATATCTCCATAGAGGTATTCTCGCTATCACATTATCATGCTTATAATTATAGCAAGATACATTTGTGCATAAATTGAATTGAGGATGTGGTACTTCAAGATCAAGTTTGTATATGCTTCAAGCAATTTAAATCAATTGGGGATTGTCATATAAGCTAAGTCATATAAGCCATATAATAGACTTTAGATGCATATCAACTTTCAATGTCATGCTAGACATATAGGATAAATAAAAGTGATTGCACACACTATTGACTTTATACTTTCAAGTATTTGAACTGTAGGTCCAAAACAACATGTCTTTCATATGAAATCAATTCTACTTGAATTGTTTCTCTTGACTTAAGATCCTCATATATATTTAGCGTTATTATAGATGTCATCGACAAATATTTTATATCGGTTCCAACCTCTTTATTTTTCATAAAGACATAAAATAGAGATCTCTTCATTCATATGTTCAGGTACCTGAATCTTTCATGAGATTTTATGAAGTGTTATGTCATGTGATCTTCTAGATCACTTGCATCCTTTATTATAATCATTTTGATCATTTGCTCACCTTCTTTATCAAGAAGTTTATTTGAAACCGATCTGTCTATACAGTTTAAGTGTACCATAGACTTTATCCTTCCAGGACTTATTAATAGGAGCATTCAGTGAGAATATAATTATTTTCTTTAGGTCAGCAAATACGTCTAGCATGTTTTGTAATATATTGCAAATGAATTATCCTTTTATGAACTTCAAGTTCATATTATTTTATTCGAGGATCTAGATGTACACATGATAATTCATTCCACGTAACTTTTTCTCAACTGTTTATCATGTGTCCCCCTCATGTTAGAAAAACTAACTTGTTTTCTCAACTTTGAGAACCCATCTTTGTGCGTTATGGTGTTAATCAAAATATACACCGCACATCAATAATGATAAGATGAAATTATTTGGTTCCTGACCCTGAACCACCTGTGAGGGGAGAAAATAATATACTTTCGTATATAACGTATATCAAACTGATATATATAACTTTGTTCTCATAAGCAATAGTTTAGCTATTAAGTGGAGACACTCAATAAATCATTTTGCTAAACCAAATGTGAAGTAAACAAACTTATCAAGATAAACTATCTTGAATAAAAAGTCTGGAAACTATGCTCTATATTAAATTATTGAGCAAGTTACCTCGCAAATACCAGGTTGCGAGTCAATAATAATTACACATGTAACCATCTCATAGATGCATCTTATGTGGTATATATGGCAGGTGAATGGGCCCATATTCACCTTTGATATTTCCAGCATTCATGGGATTCAATCTCAATTTTAGTTGGTCTATTAATTAATGAGAACAAGTAACATAAGAGAATTCATAAAGAACTTTCTAGTTGTTTTTTAATATTTACCCTTGTGAATTCTCTATTATTTTTGCACATCATACTTAAATTGATATGGCTAAATCAATTATGCCAATTGGATAAATTATCAATATTTATAAAGTTCAGATTTACATCATGACGTGTGCAATTATCAATAAACTCCAAGTTTATCATGATATGGGGTTTTATATCAATAAATATCCACTTTATTGTGGTATTCTTTTGTTTGTGTAGTACAAACTGGAGAATAAAGCGGGTAGCTTTTTACATATGTATTACCCAGCTACAAGTTGTAGCAATAGAAGATATTAAATCTTTCCTTTATTTATAGTCTCAATATAATCAACCGCTTTCGCGTATACTTTGGAAACTGAATAAGTTTCTTTGAGACTTGCTATAACACAATACCTCATTGGTAATCAATTATGTTTCTCCAAATAGTAATAATTGGCATTTCCAGAGCTCTCAATTAATTTTGTACTATCACATATTCATCAACATCCATATGGCGAATATCTTTTTTAAGGAGAAAATTATGCCATTATAGTCATGGTCAAAATTATATGCAAGATATGTTTCTTGCATTATTGTTGTCCTTTAATAATCACATTGCTAAAATATTTTAGTGTACAATAGGTACGTGACCAATGACCATTCATGCCATAATAATGACATTATTTTCTTATATCATCTCAAACCTCCTTCTAGAGGTGAGTGTGGTATATTCGCTACCACTGGCACGTTCATATTCGTTGAAGAATGAATATGTATTCATAAATCAGATGTTGTCACATTCACATCATGAATGGACCATAATCATCTATATGTGCTTTATAAAATCTCATGTCAAATCGATGACAAATATTACTTTCACATAGTGAAGGATTATTTTGAGAATCCTTATTATTCTCAGTATCACAATGATGACGATTATAATTTCGTCTATTGCCACGTCCATATCCATTGATATATTCATAGTAATAATTTTGTCTTCTTTCAGACTTATCACATACTGCTATCACATTCTCTTAAGGAAATGAGAATGGAGCAAATTCAATGGAACATATTTTTAATTCTTTGCCCACATTCATATATGAATTTGATCATGGCGAGGCATAGAAATTTTACCACTTCAGGTGGTTATAATTTCTTACAAACTCCATTAGAGTTATAATCAAACTTTGTTGTCTTTGTTTGTATTTAAAATCAAATTATAGAATGTCAAGAATTTGAAAGAGAAAAGTAAAATACTTACCTTAAATCCAGAATTTAATTATGAAGGAAGTTCATAGAATAACTGACAATCATAATCCAAAAACTTCTACTCAATTGGTTAAAGTCTCGTGCTGATAACGTGTTATGAAATAATAAAAGAACAAGAGTATTGTAGAGCAAAGTAGAGAGAGAGGGAATTCTTATTGATATGGGAAGAATTACAATGGAATAGAACCCTCCATTTATACGGAGATTGTGACTTAGCCACCAAGTAATAAACCCTAGAATCTCTCTAAATATAGACATTCACCATAAATAGAATTCTATTTATAACAGTAAGAAATTTTTCTCTCTTTTTCCAAAAATTTTTCACTTTTTTTGGAAATCAGTGTTTGTTTATAAAATTTCCAATTTTCACTTGAAGATATTTTGAAAATTTTCGAAAATTTGAAAAATTCCAAAAAGTAGTTTTTTCAAAGTTTTCACTTAAATCACTCACAAAACTTTAAAACAACCCAAAATTATATTCATATCCAAACACAACTCTAAGTTTCAAATACCATTTTCATTTGAGAATTTTTTCACCTTTTTTTTGGAATTTTACTATTCTTATGTCCAAACGCCCACTTAGACTATTTTTGCAAAATTCTTGGACTAATTTGATCTTTTCCTTTTCTAAAGTGTCCCTTGGTCGGCAACTAGAGTCTAGAGCGACGGCCATCAGCCAACTGCTTCGACTTCTGATTCTAGTCGGGGTTTAACCGAATCCGACAGTAAAAAAGAATTAACCTTGGTATATCCAAAAATGAGTTCTTATAAACTTTTGTATTTTTTGGTACATTAGTATAACTTTTCTTTTATATTACCAGATCTAGATGCTTACATCATGAATATATATTCATGATATTTATGTTATATATAAGTTATTTGTCACCCAATCACGATTAAGCAATATGAATTTATATTTTAATTTAAAATATTTAATTTGGCGTAAATATTGAGTGGGGTTAAATATTTATCCTAGTATTACACAACACAGCTATTTCAGGAAACCTTCCTCCGCTTTTTGAAAACTTCTCACCATAATATTATCATTATTATTTCTTTCAAAAACTTCAAAACTTTTCAAATCTCTCTCTCTCTCTATCCGGTCGTCACGCGTCCATCGGAGCAAAAACCCTAGCAATTTCTACGCATATTCTCACCGTTTTTACTTCCCTTTGACTCAGATCCTCACTCATTCTTTGCGCGAATCTAGGTTTTTTCACTTTTCAACTCCGATCTGTGACGATCGCGTTGCGTGTTTTCTGTTTTGATTTTTGAACACAGTAAAAATGGAGGCGATCGAGGAATTGGCACAACTATCAGATTCGATGAAGCAAGCTGCGGCTTTGCTTGCCGACGAAGATGTGGATGAAACTTCTTCCAAACGGTCGTCCACTTTTCTCAATGTCGTTGCTATCGGTGGCACTGTAAGTTATTTAAGTGATTAGATTTGCTAGTTGGTGCGTGCTGATTCGATCTGTGGAACTTGCTGTTTTGTGATTCGTATTACACTCCGACGATTTAGGGTTGAATTAAAACAATTGGATTTCAGCTAAGAGTTAGTTGATAAGAAACTCGAAAAGAAGTACTAGTGGTAGTTGAGATTGCAATCTTTTCAAGGGAAATTTTACTATTAGTTGACTAGTGGACTAGTGGTGGATCTAATGTATGAAGTTGATATTCTCTGTATTTTGGTGGCCTTTTTCGTTTTTTGTTTCGATTTGGTTCTGTAGATGCTTGCTTCAGTTTATTGTCAGCGAATGTTGCATCAAATAAGCTGAAATTATTCAATGTGAAGGTGACTGACTATTTCTCTTAAAAAAATCCCCTTTCTTAGTTATTGTATCATCAAAGATGTACATATGTGTCCAGATAGTTTCTAACTATCCTGTGTGTGAAGCAAAAGTGGAGAATTGGTTCAGCCCTAAGTTGCTTGGACCCTTCACTTTTGGGTGCCGCACCCGACGCGGGCGCGGAATTCGTACCGGATCTAGTCAAGTGATTTTGGTGCGGAGAAATTCGGTACATATACAATGATTTTTGAAATCAAAATAATAACTAGGGTTAAATTGAAGAAAATGTAATACCTTGTATATAGAAATTTCTATGTCAGGCATTTTCTTTTTATCTCATTTTTGGATTTTCCTCTTGATCAATACTTTCTCTTTCTCGGAAGACCTTGTAAATTTTCCGCATAACGTCGCATAATTTAGACATAGTTTTAAACTTTATTTTTAGGTATTTGAATTAGTTTTAGGCGAATCCTTGCCCCTGTATCCATACCCCGAATCTTAAAGCTTATATCACGAAAGATCTGACCTCTAGATTCACACACCTGTATCGGACACCCGCGCCCGAGTCCGAGCAACTTAGGTTCAGCCCGTGAAAAGGTGTACAATTAGCTTGAGCATACATTTAGAGTAATGTCTACCTTTCTAATGTTTTATATAGAGTTGCTACTAAAAGCAATTATTCTACCACATAGAGCGATGATGTGATGCGAGTTTAGTAGTTGCAGAGCCGGGAATTTTTATTATGGGATTAAAACTATATAAAAATGTCACAGCATAGGTAATTATGAGCCATGAATATGTATATGAACATCATTTGATTCCATTTATATGAACATCATTGATCCCATTTTTAAGAGATCGAAAAAATGGTGAGACTTTCATAAAATTTGGTAGAACCTGTTGGTAGTACTATTGTTTCAGTGTCTTTCATAATATATGTTCACTTATCCCCCAAATATAAAAGCAGAAGAAAAAATTTAATTAGTCCAGAATGGAACCTTACATTGTTTCATGGCTTATTTCATTCAATCAATATAGAAATATTTTGGATAATTTCTGGAGAATGTTGATTGGTATAAATTATTCTTGACTTGGCAATGTATACTCTTTTGAACTGCTTGTCTAGAGCATTAGTAATTTAATTGACGATGTGGATGATACTATTGAATATCTGTCCATTAAAAGAACGTCTCATTTGTGATAGGGATATGACTGTCTGTTTAGCTGCATGGTCTTGTTTATTCCACCATGAACTTTTGTGTATGAGGTGTTAATACAGAAATTGCTCTGTCAATTGTTGAGAAATTATCGATGCATTAAGCTGTGCAAACTTTTTACAGGGTGCAGGTAAATCAGCTGTACTAAACAGTCTAGTTGGACATCCTGCTTTGGTATGGTTTTCTAGCTGTGCAATTGAGATGCTATTTTTCACATCGTATTTTGCCTGGTGAACTCTTAATCCCAAGTTTCAAATTTTCGTAGTGCTTTTGATGCCTAAGACGATCCTTATATTTGCAGCCAACAGGTGAAGGTGGTGCTACTCGTGCCCCCATATGCATCGATCTAAAACGAGATAGTTCGTTGAGCACTAAGTCAATCGTTTTGCAGATCGACAGTAAATCACAGCCAGTGTCTGCAAGTAAGTTTCTTAGAGTTCTTGTGGGTTTATGAGGAATGCTAGTCTTTTACATGAATGAGAAGCTGATCCCTGAAGCAAGAGAATGGATAATCTACCAGTTCTTGTGTCTAATAAATAGATTAACATTTCGTGTTTCATCTGTGCAGGTGCTCTTAGACATTCTTTACAGGATAGACTTAGCAAAATTTCAAGCAAAAGTCGTGATGAAATATATTTGAAGCTACGAACAAGCACGGGTAAGAAACTTAATTGGAGACACTTGTAAACCTACCTATACTGGGTTCCTGGCTTTCCCTTGATTTACCTTTTCTTTTTACTGCATACAGCCCCACCATTGAAGCTGATTGATTTGCCTGGGGTTGACAAGGGAAACCTTGATGATTCATTGGTGAGTATCTATACAAATATGATGGTCAAGATTGTCAGATAGCTTAGACTTCATACTTACCGAGATATCTTTTGAAACAGACTGAATATGTTGAGCACAATGATGCCATATTGCTGGTTGTAATATCTGCTGCTCAGGCACCTGAAGTTGCTTCATGTAAAGCTATCAGAATTGCGAAGGAGTATGATAGTGAATGTAGGTCTATATATCCCAGAATGTTTTATGTCTTCCAGAGATAAGAAAGAGTGAAATAAATGTTTTCTATTTGTAGCTGCTCATCCATAATCGCACTGTGTTTTATATATGAAACTCTACACATGTTTGCTTTATTTCTGTTCCATTAGGTACCAGAACAGTCGGTGTTATTAGCAAGATAGATCAAGCAGCTTCAGAGCCAAAAGTGCTTGCGGCTGTTCAAGCTCTTTTGTCGGGTCAAGGACCACGAAGTACAGCTGATATCCCCTGGGTTGCCTTGATTGGTCAATCTGTTTCCATAGCTTCTGCCCAGTCTGGAAGTGTTGGATCTGATAACTCATTGGAGACTGCATGGCGAGCTGAGAGTGAAAGTTTAAAATCTATTTTGACAGGAGCTCCTCAAAGTAAGCTTGGTAGGTTAGCATTGGTCGAGACCCTTGCTCACCAGATACGCAGTAGAATGAAAGTCAGACTTCCAAATCTGCTTTCCGGGTAATCTCACCTGCTTGAATGCCTCTATTGTTTTTTAGTACTAAGATCTAATTATCCATTTCACTGTTTTTCTTTGTCAGCAGAAGCTATTGATTATGAAAAATTGGCGTTAATCTCTTTGTTTTAGCTACACCATAGTTTCGAATCAAACCAATTCTATTTTCAATTAGAATTTTGTCTAATTTGGAAGTAAAATTATCTTATCATTTTCGAGGTACCGCAAATCATACTTTTATTGTTATTTCTAAAGCTGGAAAAAACTGTTATGCTAATAGAGAAGTGCTTGAAAAGTAAGGCGAGCCACTTATTTTTGAGCAATCAGGAAATAAGGTGATAGCGAGTATATGATGTTACTGTGAAATTTTGATTTTCAGAGAATAAGATAGGCTCTTTTAAGAAAGATCCGGATTATTTACATTGTCAAATAAAATAGAGAATCTAGTTTTTTTTACTTACCTTCCTACTAATATTTGATATGATTGGTGACGCGATGCCCTTTACAAGATTTTTATTTTTATAATTTTTAAGGAAAACTATCAAAGTGATTGGATTTGTCCCAATTCCTCCATCCGTATAATGCCATTATTAATCAAACTTTCTCGCTCGAATATGGATGAATATTGGTTTTTTCTGATCGTTATGCTTACTTATGTCATCTATTGACCCTTTCTTTTTCCTTAATTGATGTCAAGTTGTTAACTAATGACTCTAGATGCTTTAAAGTTAGATTTAGTTCTGGACAGAAGATCAAGGTGAACGGTATATTTTTGTTTCACTTTCGGTATATAGAAGCCCTTGTAGAAGATGCAAAGTCTATAGCTGACATCATTGGGGGCCTTGTAACTACCACAAGTTTTTGTTCTTTTTTGGGGGTCTTGTAACTTTATTTTCTTTTACCACAATCTTTGTGATCAGTGCTACTTTAACTTATTTATAAAATATGTTACCGTCTCAAAAAAAAAAAATTGTGTGCCATCTATTTATTCATACTTGCGAGTTCGCTCCTGCAGGCTTCAGGGGAAGTCTCAAGTTGTACAGGATGAGTTGGTTAGGCTTGGGGAGCAAATGGTTAATAGTGCTGAAGGTACCAAAGCCTTGGCACTTGAGCTTTGCCGTGAATTTGAGGATAAGTTTCTGCTGCATATCACTGGCGGCGAGGTGGGTAAAATATAAGAGAACTCTTAATTTTCTTATTCAGTCTTTGCAATTGCAAATACCCAATATTTTGATACTATTTTTTGGTTGTAGATTCTCGTTGTTTGGAAACTAGCTTTTATTTATGAAGGTTCCTGCAAAGAAATTTGGTGATACCCTTACTGAGAAAAGTACAGTGCTTGTATTATTCAATATATTGTGCTTATAAAGACGGTTGAAAATTGTGTACCTAATGCGTGCTGCTCAAAAACATATGAACATGCCGAGGAATGGATGTTCATCCATATAGATTTACTGTATGGATTAAGAAAATCTTCTTTGGTAGATATGGTAGAGATGTTCATGCTCTAATTATAACTTTTTACATGTAATTTTTGAGTTCTCTTTTTTTCTGTTTGTCTCTTTGTGTAATTATTTTCTTAATCTCTCAAGTACCTAAATCAATCTGCTTCCTACGCGGTTGCTCATCCTATGTTTTCTATGTGCTGCATTATCTATCATATATGGACTTTGTGTAATGTACTATGTTGTCACGTTACCCATACACAGCATGATTTGTGCTGTAGGGTGCCTTTTTTGACTAACAACCCCCCCCCCCCCCCCC
>MU785701.1:17097-32804 GCA_026770625.1 Nicotiana glauca
CCTTTGATATATATGTTACAGTACATCTGTTATGTAGTTAGGGTTCTTAAATTCTTCACCATCCATTCAGATTTTAGAGCTCTTTCGTTTCTTTCAGGGTGATGGATGGAAAGTGGTCGCAAGTTTCGAGGGGAACTTTCCTAATAGGATAAAGCAGCTCCCGTTAGATAGACATTTTGACATAAACAATGTCAAGCGGGTATTTATTTTCCACCACTGTAGTTTTTCAATAATGTGCATTTTCTCCTGTACTGGCTACTGCAAGTTTGCTCTTTGTTTATTTGGTAATTGTTTTTGCTTGCCACCAGATTGTGTTAGAAGCCGATGGCTATCAGCCTTACCTGATTTCTCCGGAGAAAGGGTTGAGGTCTTTGATAAAAGGTGTCTTGGAGCTTGCAAAAGAACCTTCACGTCTTTGTGTTGATGAGGTAAATTCTATTTGTTTCAGCTCTTGGTTTTGGTTTAGTCATTTGTTTTTTGTTCATTGTTCTTCATGTGCATGTTATCCTTCTGTAAATCTATGTGAATTTGCTTCAATGCATTAGCATAGAGTGTTTTCAGTACATTCACTGACAGTGGAATCATATTACCTTCAAAATTGAGCTTGTTCAAGGGGTTAAATTACAAATATCGGTGTTTTTATAAGATACTTCAACTCAAAATATGTGACTTGAGACCTGTTCGACAAAATTCGTATAGTCTTGTTCTCTTTACCATAATCATGTGTACTTAGTCTTGGTCTTGCCGGTTTGTTGTAATTAGTCCCTTAGATTTAGTAATCTATTCAGCACTGACACTAGTGGCAGGTATTGTTCCAAAATGATTACAAAGACCTGGATTTTCAAAACTAAGCGGAACATGACACCATTAGGACTTGATTTCATTATGTTTGTTTATATAAATAATCTGAAGTATAGCCTAAATTTTACCATCAGAACATGTTGAAACTTTAATAAATTATCTCATTAATTTCATTAATTTAAATACATAATCACCAAAAATTACAAAAGGTACCACGATTGCACAATATTAAAGAGTCACTATCTAACTTTTATCATTATGCAGTATGACAGTCTCAAAGTGTATATTCAACCAGAAGAAGTGGCAATGGCAACTTCTTTTTTTTGTCTTTGCCTTTTGGAGTTGTCTTGGTGTTTTATGCTTTTACTTTTTTTTTTTTTGATTTGCATCGGGTGTCCGAGTCTCTAAGAGCCCCGACTAATCCCGGGGGTGCACAGGCCCTCGACAAGGAGCTTCCCGCAAGTGCACCCCGGTTAATTCAGGTTTTACCCAGTCCGATGACCCTCAGAAATTGTTTGCACCCAGTGGGTTTCGAACTTTGAAGACCTTGAAAGGGAGCAAACCCCAAGGCTCAAGTCAATTGCCACCAAGCCAACCCCCGAGGGTTTTTTGTGCTTTTACTTTGTGAGCTTGGTTTTTTTATAACCGTGGTTTCAAAACCAGTTTGCTCGCACCTTGCGAATGATTACACGAGATACATGCTACCTCCCACCAGTAATAGATGCGAGGTAACTCTGTCCACCAAGGCTTGGACAGATGGATGAGATTCCATAGTGTTTTTGCCTACACTAGAATTTAAACCTGAAACCTTATAGTTTTCAACTCACTTCATTAGCCATTAAGCCACACCTTTGGGTGCTTGTGAGCTTGGGATATTAACATTGTACTTTATTTTTATTAAATTAAATGAAAATAACAATAAGTGAGGCTTGATAGGAAGGATTTTCAAGTACCTTGGGTATGTAATCCAAGTTAATCAGGAGATTGATGATGATGTCACACATCGTATTGGAGCAGGATGGATGAAATGGAGGCTTGCATCTGTTGTTTTGTGGTTGGCCTTGTATGTTTCATCCTTGGCTTCTATGAGAGTTGATGGTGTCGAGTATGGAAACCTAGAATGTGTTGTGGTTTCAAGAGTTATGGAAGAAGTTGAGAGTTTTTTCTCCAGGAAAGTTGAGCATGGAAGTTTAATTAAGCAATTTGTTGGATTCTTGTTCGACGGGGCTATGAGATGGGAGAAATGGTGCCTAGTTGATCTTTATTGTGCACAATTCGGGTTTCTGGTGTTGAAATTTGACGTGGATAGGATTAAAAGTGGTAATTTTTGAGTGTTTCTTTGCTTTTTCCTTGTGTGGTAGTGGCTTTGATCATAGAGGGGAAAGAGAAGACAAATATGGAAGGATTGCTTTAGGCTTCATATCAACAATGAACGTTGTGGTTCATGTAGTTGTTGAGCGAACTTGGAAGTGTTAAAGGAAGATGGTAACTGAATTTTCCAAAACATTGGGCGCCTTTCTGTATTGTGAATAGTCAATGAGAGGTGGTTGTGCAACCCATCTGCTTGTTTTAAGGGATGATGACTAGTGAGAGCCAAGTCGTCGTGAACTCTGAATTCTCAAAAGTTTTTATCTGCCTTTTGGTACATGGTGGGAATAGGATGCCAAGGGGCCGATGAAAGAAGATGTTCTTTTATGAGTGTGACTTCTTTGCGACTATCCCAAAAAAGAAAGTGGTTCTCTTTGTATTTGGGCTTGTAGCTCTATGAAGACGCGTGGCGTTGTGTTCTTTGGAAGGAAAGGTATAGGAGAGCCTTGAAGGTGTTAAAAAGCACTTTGTACATTTGAGGAATAGCTTCATGATTTTGGTGCACCCACAAGGACCCTGTTTGTCTAGTTGATTGGATTTCTTTCGTAGATAACTATTATCTTTGTGGTTCTCTATTTTTTGGCACACTGCTAGTATATGGGAACATTTCCCAAATCTATAAAATTATTACTGTCAAAAAAATATTTGGGCTCTTCTAAATGGTTGCACTCTTGAGTTCCATCTCTAATATATTTCTCTATTTTGCTATCCAAAAAGGAGAAAGAAAAATGAAAAAAATGAAGCAGCAAGTGTAACTGCTAGGTTCTTATATTGTTTTGGATATTTTCCTTGGCTATCAGGATGCGTTTCTAGTTTTTCAAGCTATACAGTTTTGTTTTAATTCTAACTCTATGTGAACCTTTACACAGGTGCACCGTGTACTTGTTGATCTAGTCTCCTCTGCTGCAAATGCCACACCTGGACTTGGACGATATCCTCCTTTCAAGAGAGAGGTAGTGATGTCTGGCAACTCCAGATTCTCCTTTCTAGTTATTATGAACACATAGTTTGTGTCAGCTATGGCGACTTTCAATGAAAATATTTACTTGGTTATACTAGGTTGTAGCAATTGCTTCTGCTGCATTGGATGGGTTTAAAACTGATGCCAAGAAAATGGTAGTTGCCCTTGTCGACATGGAGCGAGCTTTTGTCCCCCCTCAACACTTTATCCGCTTGGTGCAGAGGAGGTATGTTTGATGATTGTCTGAGAATTTAATACTTGTTTTCATTTCTTAAAGTATCCCTATCAAATACTTTTATAGCATGTCTACATGTAATTTGTTTTAATATTTCATCATGTTGGTCCCTGTTAGATGATTGATCCCTGTATCTTAAGCTTATTGTTTTGTGATACCAGAGTTCATGATGATCTATGAGATTGTACTGTTGACATAGATGCTGTAATATCGGGAAAATTGATTGCAATAAGCAGGAAATATAATGCACTTTTGGTGTAGCTAATAGAGTTGGAATTCTGAAATAATTTTGAATGTTTATGGCTTCAATGATTGGACACATGTTTGTTTTCTTTTTTTGTTCACTTTTATCATTTTTTTGGTGCTCAGTTACTGGATGTGGTTGATACTGCACTTCACTTGTTTAGAGGTTGTTTTTTCATGCAAAGCAAAGCTTTAAATCTCACAATGACAAATGTTAAGCGGAGACATAAGAATGCATATCCTCCATTTATAATAGCCATCTGTAAACCTCCTTCAATCACAAGCAGCAGCGTATCCTTTTCTTCTAAAAAAAAATCATCTCTCTCTGCTTCTACTCCCTTTTGCTTTCTGTATATGTCAGCTCAATGAGGCACTTGGGCCAATCTGAAGATGTGCAAAACATGTTAGTTCTTTGTAGCTACTAACAGTTTTTATATGGCCAAATCTTGATGCACAAATTATATCGCATATCTAAATGTGAGCGGAAAAATTGAAGGACGTACAATTAATCTTTTTTATTTATTTGTTTTTTGCATCGTTACTGATTACTTGAGGTCAATCTTTTCATGGCACTGCTTTTCTTCCCAGGGATCATTTGCTTTGCTTTTTTTGTGTTCTTTTATTCAGTGTAGATAGATATAACATTGGGGAAATAAAGATGGTTGCTTCCAGTGTTCTTTCCTAAAAATATCTTCTTCTTTTCTTGAAATTGCTGTATTTGTTGGTATGGTTAGTGATAAGTATAGCAGGTAAAAACATACTCATGTTTAACAAAATTAAAGCATTCTCACAACGTCTACGCGGCTCTTTTTCCAGAATGGACAGACAGAGACGAGAAGATGAGCTAAAAAATCGGGGTTCAAAGAAGGCACATGAATCAGAGCAATCAATATTGAATAGGGTAATCAAGATTCTTTTTCCCAAATGCTTAAGACTATTATCTCATTCAACTCATTACGATGTCTTGCAAAGCATTGCCTTAGGAACTTTACCTTTTTATTCTTTAAGTTAGTTTGTTTTCTCCGTATGCATTTCTATGCTCTGCAATTTTTCACTTAAGCTTATTAGTTGTCTTCTCTGTACTGTCTTCTAAGTGTCTTTAATAATTGATTTAGGCAACTAGTCCTCAAACTGGAGCCCAGCAAGGTGGAGGAAGCTTGAAATCTATGAAAGAAAAACCCAGCCAGCAGGACAAGGATGCATCAGAAGGCTCGGCTTTGAAAACAGCAGGGCCTGAGGGAGAAATTACAGCTGGTATCCATTTCATTAAATATATTTCCTGTTTTAGGAATTTTGTTTCCTGTGTTCCCTTTTAGATGAGAGTTATCATTGGTATAAATTTGCATAACCAGAGGCAAAGTCTAAATACAATACATGTCGTAGTGTCACATATCTTTTGGTGTGAGTTCACCATGTCTGTGTGTGGGGAGTTCACAAATATATTCAGCAAATGAATGTGGATGTTTGTGCATTCTGTTCTTTTTGAAATTGTTGTTTGACCAGCTGCCAAGGTCAAAGGTGGATCAATTCTATATTCTCCCGGTCTATTTTCTGGGAACGTGTAACATTTGTTTCTTTAATAGGTTAAAAAATGGTTTTGATACCATTAGAAGTAGTAATATGTAGTAATCTTGAAAAAATTGGTGGTAATTGATCCTGACTCATCTTTTAATTACCTTTAGTTTAAAACTGTTATTTATCAATAGCTTTTGTAACTGCCAGGTTTCTTATTGAAGAGAAGTGCCAAAACAAATGGGTGGAGTAAGCGATGGTTTGTTTTGAATGAGAAAACTGGAAAGGTCAGTAGGTGACACTCAACAATTTTTTACATGAATAGAGATAACTTGGCCTTCTACTACCAACTTGATATTAACTATCGACATTGTAAAATAATGTTATACCTAAAGGCGCGATAAATCCTACATCCTTTAACTGCAAAGACAAGTGTGGTGAATTTTGTTATTTTTCTCCTTTATCAAAAACATATTAAAAACTTCATCAATAATTTTGGAATTTTCTCATTCACCATAAGGAACTTAACCTAAAAAGCAGGAACATTTACACTAGGCATTAACTTTGTCACTATAGTGTTTCCTTTTAGAGCGTTTCAGACATATTGGTTATTCTCTTAAAGAAAATTTGAGCCCGGAGTTAATTTCTGTGCGAACTATGCTTAAAGTTTTAGTGATACCTCTAATGTGAAATCTCTTTTCAGCTTGGATACACGAAGAAACAAGAAGAACGTCATTTTCGTGGTGTCATAACATTGGAGGTATGTTATGTCTTTGATTTGCAATATGGTTATGGCTTAAACTTAAATATATCCTTCGGCTTTTTCTAAACGCAAATTATAGTAATTTGAACGTCAGAATGGGCATAACCATAGAGAATCTGCCAGAAATACACGCACAAAATTATGAACAGTCAAGGCCATTATGGATACTTGAGCAAAGTAGTGATAAACAAGACCCTTTTTGAGTTATATCATGATTCTTCACTCCTTTCCTTGGCTATGGTTCACATTCAAAACAACAACAACAACAACAACAACAACCCAGTATAATCCCACTTAGTGGGGTCTGGGGAGGGTAGTGTGTACGCAGACCTTACCTCTACCCTGGGGTAGAGAGGCTGTTTCCAAATAGACTCCCGGCATCCTTCCCTCCAAGAACTTCCCACCTTGCTCTTGGGGAGACTCGAACTCACATCCTCTTGGTTGGAAGTGGAGGTTGCTTACCATCAGAGCAACCCCTCTTGTCATAATGGTCCACATTCAAAAATTTGTTGATTTTCTTTCCGGTGGGGTTAATGAAACAGCATATTCTCGAACTCCCTTTGCCTTAAGATTCTTTTTTAAAGCTCTTCTCTGTTCCTTCTAATTGCTTCCGTTTTTGTTTGAATTCATTAAAAAAAAGCCTCTCATAATTTCCTTCCTTATTTAAGCTCATCAAAGTTTCTTACAGTGCCACATTCAACGTCCCAAATAGGCACTCTTTAAAGTTTGCAACTTTGACTCTTTCTAGACTCTCTCCATTTTCATGACCTAATTGTCAGTGATTGAAGTTGGTTTGCTTGCTGCAGTCTTTGTTCACTGTAATTTGATGGACCACACACTATGGTTTGGCATCACACTTAGTAATTTGGCATAAACCCCTAGCAGCTGGATCATCATTTCTACCATTGTTTTGGGTTACATAGTCCTGTGCCCCTAGTGCTTATGCTGCTTCTGTATAAATGGCTAGTATATCAAACCCCTTCTAGTCTACTACAATAACATGGTCATGTGACACAGGAATGTAATCTTGAAGAAGTTCCTGATGAAGAAGAAGCTCCGGCACCTGCCAAAAGTTCCAAGGACAAAAAGGCAAATGGTCCTGATGTTGCAAAAGCACCCAATCTTGTATTTAAAATAACGAGCCGGGTTCCATATAAAACAGTTTTAAAGGGTATGCTATCTCTGGAATCCTTTGCTATCTCCCTGTTTGTTTTGTTATTTTGAATAACTCAGAAGAAAAAATATAATTGGTTGCAGCACACAGCGCTGTTATCTTGAAGGCCGAGAGTGTGGCAGATAAAATGGAGTGGTTAAGTAAATTGAGAACTGTCATCAGCTCTAAAGGCGGTCAAGTTAAGGGTGAATCTGGGCCGCCTATCCGACATAGTCTTTCAGATGGATCTCTTGTAAGAAACTATACATTGAGTCCACTTGTGCTTCCTGAAAAGGGCCCTTGTTCAGCAAATAATTATCCTTTGCTTATAAAACTTTTTCCTTGTGATCTTCATGTTTGTTTTGTACTCTTTTTTTTTTTTTTTGAGATGGTAACATATTGTATATTATATGTTATTTTACTCTTTCTGATAGTTGTATTTTATGACTCCTGTTGTGGTTTTCTTAAGCTGTGAACTAATTTTCACAACCACTTGTTTTTTAGTTTATTAATTTGGCTGTGTTTTAGGAAACAATGACTAGAAGACCGGTGGATCCCGAAGAAGAACTTCGATGGATGGCTCAGGAAGTGCGTGGTTATGTTGAGGCTGTTCTAAACAGTCTTGCAGCCAATGTGCCAAAAGTCGGTCTTAATCTTGCATGTCCTGTACACTTCTCCTTGTTCTTTCGTAAAGCCATCTCACATGGTGCATTGTTTATTTGGTTTCAGGCAGTTGTTCTCTGCCAAGTAGAGAAGGCCAAAGAAGACATGCTTACTAAATTGTATAGTTCTATCAGGTAAACAGTCCAAATTTTCTGGGATTTTGTGTCTCAACATCTTTCATCTGCTGTGGCATGTTGCTTGTCTGACAGTAAGGATGCAGTTGCAAATGATCGTAAGATAATGGCCATCATTTAAAGGACCACTTGCAACTGTACTTTTCTTCAGCAATTTGAACAGCCATCTTTCTAAAAACTTTATCAAAACCCACATAGAACTTACACTTATTTCCTATTTCAATACGAATTTTTCCTTTTTTATCTGTTACACCACACAGCAAAGTTTCTGTTCTTTTTTCAATAAATTGGTAGAAGGAAATATAGACTTTCAATTTGGCCAAAAGGAGTTGTAACATGGAAACCTGCAGTTGCTGCAAGAATCTGTGTATTAAACCATCATCCCTAGAGACCATTTTTGTTTGTTTCTTCTGGGTTTATTATATTGAGAAGTTCATTTTGTTGGTATTCGCCTGGGTAAATGTGTTGATGTTGTTCGACTTATTGGATTGTAGTGCCCAAAGTACTGCAAAGATTGAAGAGCTGCTCCAGGAGGACCAGAATGTAAAACGAAGGAGAGAACGCATCCAGAAACAATCTTCTCTTCTTTCTAAGCTTACTCGACAACTCAGTATCCATGACAATAGAGCAGCTGCTGCTGCCAGTTACGCAAATGGTGAAGCAGGTAATCATCCCTTATGGGCTGCTCATTTGTTTTCCTTGTCTGAGGACAATTGAAGTCCCACTAGTTTTATTACTTTATTTGGGTTTGAGTGAAAATGTTAATTATCTGTTAATTTAGTTGAAACAAATTTCCCATGTACTTTTGAAAGCATTATGCTTCTTAAAATATTTCTATGATTGCTGATAGGTCTTAGTAGCTAATACTTCAGGTTCAGCTAATTTCCAGTTAGTTCCTGGCTAGCGTTGTGTGTCCCTTGTCTGGATTCTGTTACACTAACTCCAATCAAAGACTTTTTGCAGCATGATTTGGGGTAAATTGATGCAGGTTGTTAATAGCACCACCTCTTTTTTATGTCTTCTCCCTGAAGCCCGTGGATGCCCATATAGGGTGTTGACTTATTCTTTCGTTTCTGCAGGTTTTGATTTGTGAAAGACCATATTCTTGTCTTGTTGAGGTCTTTTAGATTTTGCACTTCTGAAATTAATATTGTGCGCTTTATTTCTGCAGAAAGTAGCCCAACAGCATCGGGCCCGTCATCTGGTGATGATTGGAGATCTGCATTTGATGCTGCTGCAAATGGCCCCTCTAGTCTCTCTAGGTATGGGTCAGGTGGTAGCAGTCGCCGCTACAGTGAGCCTGCTGAAAATGGTAATGCGAATACACGCTCAAGTTCTGCTGGCCGCCGCACCCCTAACAGGTTGCCGCCTGGCCCACCACCGTCTGGTTCCGGTTATAGATCATAAATTAGGTAATTTTGAGACGATTGATTCATATATTCTTGTTGGGGGTGGTTGCTTGTTCTTGTTCTTCACGGTGAGCTCCTTTCGATTTCGAGCATGTTATACTAGTAGAATTGGTATACGCATCTTTGTAGATAGATGTTGCAATTAAATGTCATCCTCCCCGTCTTTTTGTCCTGGTTGCTGGAGTTTGAATTAATACAAACAATGATTTTATTGAAAATTTCTTTTCCTCGGACATTTTCTTCTGTATTGGTCGCTACTGTATGTAATTTTTCCATATAGTAATGAAGCAAGTATTTTGCTTTCTTTATGTGCCATCTGACTAACGTAAAGTCTTCTGCCCGCCCTTACCAATACCTAAATTTATTCCTAGAAATTTTATTACTCCCAAAAGTTTCTGCTTGTCGTTCTTGCCTTGCATTATATTTGCATCAATATTATTTCAACGAGCACTGAATCTGACACATACTTTTCAAACATTAGTTGGGTGTCGAAATTGAATATTGTTGAAAATGGTATTCAGTGTTTATTAAAAACCTATTAAGTTACCTGCCAAAAGTTACCAGTAACTCTGGAGTGTTCAGTAAAAATTTGGATACTTAAGTCTTAATATTGATAGTGTCCGCAGAATGTCACGCTAAACTGAAGTACACATATCGGAGGTAAAATGATTAGAGCACGTATTTCTTAAACAACTCGGTAACAAGATGAAAGTTAGTATTAATCTACGTGACAAGTTTGTTGTACAAATGAACCTTATGCTGTTTAAATGTTTTTTGACAGAACACCTTAGTCCAAAGCTTAGAGTTCTATGCGATTTGTTTTATTGTAAACCAAAATAGCATGAGGAAATAAATCATAACTTCTTGTTTGACCCTTTAGTGAGAAGAATTGATTACCCTACATATATATAATACACAATGTGCTTTCCCTTGAAAGGGAAGTTAAAAGTCAGATTAAGAGGTTTATCAACTTGTATACAAAAAACATGGGCTGCATTTTGTTCAAGTATATATTTTGCTTGTTCATTTTAACATTTTATTTTACACAAGAAATCAGTAAAAATTGAAATAGGGCGCCCCTCTTTAACCTGTAGCCGCTTTGTCTTTTTGTTTGCATCCGTACCCACTTTTTAAAAAACTTTAGCTTCCCTTTATAACTGAAAAACTTCAGCCCTAGAGAGCTGAAGTTTCCGGGTTACTTAAACAAAAACTTCAGTTCTAGAGCTGAAGTTTTTATTTTATAACTGAAAAACTTCAGCTCTAGAGCTGAAGTTTTTTAGTTACAACATAGAAACTTCAGCTCTAGAGCTGAAGTTTTTATTTTATAACTGGCAAACTTCAGCTCTAGAGCTGAAGTTTCTATGTTGTAACTAGGAAACTTCAGCTCGAGAGCTGAAGTTTTTATGTTGTAATTAGAAAACTTCAGCTCTAGAGCTGAAGTTTCTATGTTGTAACTAGGAAACTTCAGCTCGAGAGCTGAAGTTTTTATGTTGTAATTAGAAAACTTCAGCTCTAGAGCTGAAGTTTCTATGTTGTAACTAGGAAACTTCAGCTCGAGAGCTGAAGTTTTTATGTTGTAATTAGAAAACTTCAGCTCTAGAGCTGAAGTTTTTATTTTATAACTGGCAAACTTCAGCTCTAGAGCTGAAGTTTTCCGGTTACAAAGACAAAAACTTCAGCTCTAGAGCTAAAGTTTCCCAGTTACTAAACAAAAGCTTATAAAATAAAAGTTCAGCTCTAGAGCTGAAGTTCGCGAGTTACAAAACAAAAACTTCAGCTCTAGAGCTGAACTTCAGGTCCGGCTACTAAAATGCTGAAGTTTTGTGTGATTGCCTTTGCTACTTCAACCCCGTGTACTGAAGTTATGCGAAAAAGCGGGTACGTTTGCAATTTTTTTTGCAAAGCGGACATAGATTAAAATGTTGCACAAAAAACGGGTATAGATGCAATTGCCCCAAGAAATCAATGCTACTGGTAGGCAAGTTGTCAATGATATGAAAACCAAATCCAGACTTAATACAGTTTGGTATTCCTCCTATTTCTGTTCATATAATGGACCGTATTAACGCGACGTCTCCTCAATTAATATTTCATTGTGCATCTGGAGACGACGATCTTGGATATCATTACCCAAAGTTTAACCAAGACTTTATGTTTACATTCGGACTGCATTTTTTTATAGAGACAGTTTTCTTCTGTCATTTTTGGTGGGGTTCAAAAGACAAAGCATTTGAGGTGTTTAGAGACTCAGGGGCATGTGTAGATCATGGAGGACTTGATACATCTGATTGCTTTTGGATTGTGAAATCAGATGGCTTCTATTTTACTAATGTAGATCCTGATTCTAATCCCTCTTCTATTACCAAAATTTATGATTGGAAATAATTTATGTTCTCTATGTTGGCACTTGGCAGTATGTTTTACTCCTAAAAAAATCTATTTCTATTTTTACTCAAGTGCTTCTCTGAGTAAAACAATAGTATGTTTGACCTAGCTTCGAAATATATTTTATTGATTCGTCATCAGAGGTGGACCTATGCTATACCGAGAGGGGTCACGAGGTTCGGCAAAAATTTCATGTATACATATATATGTTTTTAGAAAATAGTGATATATTAGTAGTGTATACCCTATATACAAAGTAGATTTTGATTGAACTCAAAAGTGCACCACCGACCTTTAAATCTTGGGCTCCCTCTGTTTGTCATCATGGTTAAGTGATTTTTATTAAGTGAAAATATGTATTAATTTACTATGATTAAGTAAGAGAAAATTTATTATAAACATATACCATACATCCATTGATTTGACGTAAATATCTTGCACGAATAAACTTTTACCGTGATTCGTGATTATATGTTCAAGTCATGGCCCAAGAATCTCACGGGTAAATTAGTTGTTCATAGCTTGGAATTCATTGAATAAACACACAATTTACGCTTACCCATGAGGTATTTACCACACATTCCATTATTAGTACTTTGCCATTGAAGAAAGCAGGGCTATGAAAAACTTCTACTCTTGATTTGTCATATTTTATTCTAGTATGAGAAATTACGATCAAAGGTACTATACGTTCGACCGTGGCAGAGTTAGAATATAGAAATTAGCACACAAAAAAGTTACAAATATTCAATATATAATATATAGACAATATGTTTTTATTTTATTTTTATTTTACCTTAGCTACATAGTATATTTTTTTGCGAAAAGGTGCCAGTTGACGTTATGGTGGCTCGCAGCTGATGCACAAGACCCTACTTTTTGTCATTCTGAAACTCTGTTGATTGCTATATGGTCTCTTATTTTATTGCGTCACTGGACCAAATGCCAACTGAAAGAATAATATTTAAAAAAAAAAAAATTACTGTGGTAATATTTAATCGACCGTGGAGTTTTGATTAAACAAGAAAATTAGATATGTTTTTATTCCAATGCAAATTCAAGACAATAAAGTAGGTACATTCGCACAAGTATAATATATTTATATTGGACAGTGATATGCTTTGTGCAAATTCAATAAAAGAATACTGCTACAAAATTTTTGCCTGAAAATTAAAAAATAAAGCAAAACTCTCAACTCCTACAAACTAAACAACACTACTATATATTATAATTGTAGGTCGTTGTTAAAAATCTTGGGCCTTGGACATAACGGAGAGCCTGCTTGATCTAGGCTGAAAATCGTGCTTAGGTTTGAGATTATGATTATGATGATAGGAATTAGATGGCCAAATAATGAAAGAAGTAAGTTTCCTCTTTATCAATTCGCCATCTTCAACTGCTCCAATCCGAACCAGTGAATTCACCATTGCCGATCGCCGCATAATATTCAAACTCAAGTGCTGATGACTCCTCGTCGTCATCGTCGTCGTATTGATATGGCCATATTTGGTCTGATTTGAATTCTTATGAAGGCTACAACGGAATGAACCTGGATGATTTGTCGGCGCACACATGCAATGTCGTTTCGTCTTTTGATGATGATTTTGTTGGCCGCCATTCTGCTGTGGTTCACGGCGGTGAACGGAAATAGAACCGCCGGTTGACGTGGAAGAAAACGATGAAGGAGTTACTGATCGGCGAAGATTGACCCCGTTTGGGGATGCAGGTCGGGTCAACAAACTAGAGCTTCGACAAGAGAAGCTGCTGGAGAAACTACTCGACCGATTCAGATTATGGGATTTGCATCGGTATGCCTTCATTATTTTTGCTGACTAAAACTTTGAAAGATTGATGGGATATTTATATAGAAATATTTGATGTTTTCTCCGATTCCCAATTGTTGTAGGAAATCCATTTCAGTTTAGGTTTCGGACTTACTAATATTCCTTACTTATAGTTATGCCTGTTATAAATATATTATATTATGGATGTTCATACTCCGTTGTAAATAAATTTCTGAAGAAGCTTATCCATATAGGACTCCGTCGTAAATATATTTATCTATTTAGTACTTTATTGGAAATAAGCTTCCTGAAGAAGCTTATCACTTCGGTACCTGGTTATGGATAAATATTACCCCTGGTAGAAGATTATCCATATCGAGTATAATAAATTTATTCTTTCAGTATCCGATTATGGATAAATATTACCCCTAGTAGAAGATTATCCATACCGGATATAATAAGCTTATCCTTTCAGTATCCGGTTATGGATAAACACTACCCCCGGTAGAAGATTATCCATACCGGGTATAATAAGCTTATCCTTTCAGTACTCTGTTATGGATAATTATTACCCCTAGTAGAAAATTATCTATACTGGGTACAATGAATTTATCCATTCAGTACCCTGTTATGGATAAACATTGCTCTCAGTAGAAGATTATCCATATCGGGTATAATAACAGCTTACACAGTAGCTTGCAGTAGCAACTTACACAGCAGCTTGCGGTAGCAACTTACATAACAGCTTCCTTTCTTCTATAAATAGAAGAGATTTCAGTTCATTATGTAGATCAGTTTTAATTCGAATAATATATCAGTTTCTCTCTATACCTGTCTTTACATTACAGTCTTTATTTTATAACACGTTATCAGCACGAGACTCTGCAATCTCGAGCAAATACTTTGAAAGTATCTGAGGTACGGACTTTCTTTTTCTATATAATGTCAAATCTTTCTAAACTTGAATTTGTAGCCCTGGATATATCGGGCAAAAGCTACATATCTTGGGTGCTTGATGCTGAAATTCATCTTGATGCGATGGGTCTGGCAGACACCATCAAGGATAAAAATCAAGCATCAAACCAAGACCGTGCTAAAGCAATGATATTCCTACGCCATCACCTTGATGAGGGCCTGCAAATGGAATATCTTACTGTTAAAGATCTAGTCATACTGTGGAATAATTTGAAAGATAGATATGACCGCCTGAAGATGGTCGTTCTTCCACAGGCACGTTATGATTGGACTCATCTAAGGCTACAAGATTTTAAATCTATCAGTGAGTATAATTCTGCTATGTTCAGAATTATTTCCCAATTAAAATTATGTGGTGATAATATTACTGATTATGATATGTTGGAGAAAACTTTCACCACTTTTCATACCTCGAATATGCTTCTGCAGCAGCAATATCGAGAGATGAGATTTAAAAAGTATTCTGAACTTATCTCACATCTTCTTATAGCCGAGCAACATAATGGGCTATTAATAAAAAATTATGAAAGCCGACCTACTGGTTCTTGTCCATTCCCTGAAGTGAATGAGATGAACTTCCACCAAGCTAGACGTGAAAGAGGTCGTGGCCCCAGTCGTGGTCATGGCCGTGGTCGGGGAAGAAACTCTAATCATGATAATGACAATGCACCAAAGAACCCTCTTCACCACCAGCAGTGAAAAAGGAAGGAACAAAAGCCTGAAGCGGTGCAAGCACCAAATGCAGAGAGTGCATGCTATAGATGTGGAGGAAAAGGGCACTGGTCATGTACTTGTCGTACGCCAAAGCACCTGGTTTAGCTTTATCAAACCTCCCTAAAGAAGACTGAGAAAAATGTTGAAGCAAATTTTATTTCTGAAGATAATTTAGACTTCATGCATTTGGATGTAGCTGATTACTTTGCACTCCTAGAAGGAGAAACAAGTCATGTAATCAGTACTGAATATGTAGAAATATAAATATTTTAATTTTTGTTGTTTGGTTATGTACATAAATAAAAGTTATGATTTGATAATGATGTTGACTATAATATATCTTATTTATGTCATTTTGAAGAATATGGATAACATTATTATATCAACTAAACTCTAGCAGAGTTTGCAAGAAATATACAACCACCAGAAGTGGTTATATTTCGTATATCTCATTGTAATTATATTTTGTTAACCACCAGAAGTGGTATATGCCTATGATCACCAGAATTAATAATTTAGGCTTTCTATGCTTACAATTGAAGATAAGCTACATAAATATTCTCTATATTAAATGCACGCCTCGATTTGCTCCTGAAGTAGTAAATAT
>MU785701.1:43844-81881 GCA_026770625.1 Nicotiana glauca
CAAAGCAATCAGTATACGTATTGAATAATGAGATTGTTGGGGGACAATTATGGTGGCCCGACAAGTATAGAAAGATGAAAGTCAACAACATTGAAGCCTTTGGAATCTATGTGGAAACCATCCTGACTGCCATGGCAACACATCCGAATTTCAGCGGTCTCACCATTATACGTTCTTTCTCACCCGATCACTACGAGGGTGGAGCATGGAACACGGGAGGATCATGCACCAAAATTGAGAATTTNATTTTTCTTAAACTCCGTGCCGAGTCAAACTACCTCAAACAATATGAAACGGAGGGAGTATAAGATACTTCCGTGTTACTATTGATTTTTTGACCTTAGCAATATGAAATTTAAAAGGAAACCCAACGTTGGAATTTTAAAGTACGGTAGATTAAATTTTAAGGAATTTTTATAATCCTATACATTATTTAAAACTTTATTACCTTTACTATTCAAGTTTCAATTTAATTACATAGGCATATATAATTTACCAATTATATACAAATGAGTTTTAAATGAATATCCCTTTATATTAGGAATTAAATAAGGAATATCAGTTATTTCCTTATCCCTTTATACTTGCCACTCTTTCTCCCCGTCTCTCTGGCTCTGTCCTGTCTCTCTCTCTCTCTTGCAAAGCCAGAAAGTTCAAACGGCTTTAGTTGGTCATATGTCTCTCTCTCTCTTGCAAGTTGCAAAGCCAGAAGATTCATAAGGAATATCAGTTTATGACTTGAAAAGATGAATGCTCAAGAAAGTTAAAATTGCAAAGCCTGAAGATTCACTTCGCTTTAATTGGGCTATAACATATGCGAAGACTATAATCTCTCCTAATTCTCTGTAGGATTATAAATTTTGAAGGTGTTTGACTCTCCACCATTGATAGCCATTAAAAAGTTTTGAAACTTTGAAATCGTATTTGGATTCTCAAAACCATTATTTGTTTGGATTGAGTGTTGTTGCAAACAATTGGAAATATTGTTTGGAGTTCATATCTCAATTTTGAGGGTGTTTTGATGAAGATTAGACTTGATTTTGGTTGAGTTTCAGATTGAAACTCGAAGAAGAAGAAGAACACATGACATACAATATACTTACGCATTTGTAGCAAAGTTGTATTATAATTGTATATAAATTATATTCTGTTGTGTATATATATATATATATATATATATATATGAAAGTTGAAAATAATTGCATAATTTATGAATTATTGTATAAAATTTGTATTTAAGTTATCAATACTATTTTTTTTTTACATAAAGTTGTTGATATGTATCAAAATTATATTAAGCGAGTAAGTTTTGATTGAAATTTTAGAGAGGAAGAAGTAAACACCACAAACAAGATATATACAAATCAGACACAAAATATATAAAAAAGACATACTAGATAAAAATTGTATTTAAGTTATATGATATTTAATTGGGCAGAAATAATGTATGAAAATTGTAGATAAGTTGTATAATATATAATTAGTTGTATGAAATTTATTTTTAGTATATATGTTGTTGTAGATATATCAATTTGTATTAAATAAGGAAATTTATTTTTAAATTTGTATGTTATTGTACCATCAAATTGTATAATATTAATTGTAAGTACAATGTATTCATTATAGTGCTGATTTAAATAGGTTTCGGTAATTTGTGATAGATTAAAGCAAATGAGACACATTTATCAACAATAGTACCGTCATTTAGCAGCTCTGATGAATCCTCCTCCTACTCCTCATTCTATACCTAACAGGCCCTTAAGAAGTGATTCCCGAAAACCTTCGTATCCATCCCAAAGCCAACAACACCAACTCTCCAAATTTTAAAAGATACTTATGGAAATCCTACTTTATAAAAGGGCAAGGATTTTCTAAAAAGGTTTCAGCTTGGATTTGACCATAAAGAGGTTAAACCCAACTTTTTGCCCGAAAGATGATAGGAGGGATACCTTCCGCTTTACCTGAAGAAGCAGGCGACAAAATGTTATTCCAAATGCTTCTAGTTATGGGTCTAGAAGATTAACGATATTACGGTCATTTTGATAACTTAAATATAAATTTTATACGATGATTTATATATTATACAACTATTTTTCAACTTTCAAACAATATTCAAATTAAAAAAAATATATAACTACAACAGAATACAATTTATATACAATTATACTACAACTTTACTATAATTTCGTAAGTATATTGTATGCCAAGTGTTCTTCTTCTTCTTCGAGTTTCAATATGAAATTCAGCCAAAATCAAGTCTAATATTCACCAAGTACCCTCAAAATTGAGATATAAACTCCAAACAACATTCTCAATTATTTGCAACAACGCCCAATCCAAACAAATAATGATTTTTGAAAACTCAAATTCGAATTCAATACTTTATGATAGATTAGTGTTCAAACCTTCAGTTCTTACGACCTGGAGGTTACTTCAATAGGTTGATTGGCAGAAAATAACTTTTAGGCTTACCTGAGAGGGAAAGATGGTGAGAGAGAGAGATGAATAAAGAAAGAAAAAATGATGAGAGATGCGACAATGATGAAAGAGGAGAGGAGAGAAAAAAAGAAAAGGATGTAACTAAATTCTTTAATTTAAGGCACTAATAATGTATTGTATATAATTTATAAGTAATCTTTGTTTAGGGTGTGTAATATACAAAACTAGGACAATTTTAGTAAATAAGTTTTAAATATTGTATAGGAAAAAAAAATCCCAAATTTTAAAGTATGCTGGGCAGTTTGGCAGAATTTTAAAACACGTTAGGCAGAATTTTTGCAGCAAAGCTCGATGGATCACCAAATTCTTTGAACATTGTAGCTGAAAAATTTGGTGAAAAACATGATTTCTGGTGCTTCAGAATTCTAGCGACTGTAGAGCATGCTTAAAATTTTATGTTCATAAAACGTTTCTTAACGGGGTTAAAATTATAAATGGTGGTCTAAAAAAGATCCGTCCAATGTAATTTCTTACCTGCAGAATATTACTTTGGGCTTTTAATACATTCGCCTATCGGCCATCAATGATTACAGCATTTAACCAAATATAAAAAAATATATGTATACACTAAATATGTATAGGAAATGCATAAAGAAGGTCCTAAAATTGGCCCTCTAAATACCGTGGCTAAGGTGTCATTTCTATCGATTACTTTTCTGTCGAAATAATTAATCCACGATTTACCTCATACACTTGAACGACAAAAGCAAAAGGAGATTTTTCTCTTTCTAATTCAACGCTCCTTTTATAAGATTGAGAGCCTAGTTGATCGTATTGGACGACATCAAGAGGACATTACATACTATAGTTTTAATTTACATTCCCAAAGTTTACGTAGAATGGAAATATAAAAGTTAAAAGCTTGTGGCCTTTTATCTCATCCAAACTTGATCTTTATAAATAAATAAAAAAATCTGCAATCGGGGTAAATTACCATAAGAAATATTTTATTAAATTATTATTTAATTAATTTTCTAATATTTAGGAGTCTCAAAGTAAATAAAATTTTACGTATTAAAATTCTCTTACTTGAACTATGTAGAAAGTCATACGGTTTAGAACTTTGAAAACATTAAGAATTTACTTTGTACAAATCTATGTTTAGGAGTTTAAAACTATATTATTATATATATTTTTATTTAAACTATGTAAAAAATCCAAAAACTTTAAATTTATTAAGAGTTTACTTATGTAAATTTTATACTTAAAAAATCTAGTCATTTGTTATATAGGAAAATATGACACTATAATATTCTATTGTAACTTATGTCTCTCGTGCGAAGGTATAGTTGATATTTGAATAACATTGTGAGCACTTTTATGAGGTAGGATTTCATTTTTTTTTTGCTGAGTAGTTTAATAACATCAAATATCATTATTTTCATGACTTAAATTATTTTCTTATTTTTCTCGCTCAAATGTTTTCTTTTATAATTTTTATACTTTTAAAAAGTCTATATTCACTGATCAAGATACACATGTAAAGCGCGTACCAAAAAATTAGTATCTAAAAAGAAATTAGTAGGAAAAGAAAAGGCAGAATTACACATAAATATAGTTCACACATATATTGCAACTAAGTGGCTTATATTTAATTTTGTAAAGCTAAGATTCAACATCCAACTCAAAATAAGTTCTCGAAATTATTATTCATTTTTTTAAAAAATGCTCAAGCATTAAATCTAATGTTGGAAGAAGTAATTGTGACTCAAACATCAGTTCAACAAACCAAATCTATTTGGGTGGTGAAAAATTAGATTTTAAGGATAATCCACCATTGTTGAACATGCTTAAATAAGTGGGTTTAAATTTCGAATATAATTTTATGAGAAATTTGGAGTAAATATTGTTTAGACTCATTAGAAATAGTACAAGAAGATTGTATACAAAATTTGAAGTCATTTAATGAAAATTTAGAGTAGTCCTCCATTGTTGAACAAGCTTAAATAAGTGAGTTTAAATTTTGAATTTGATTTTGGGAGAAATTTAAAGTGAGTGTCATTTAGATTTATTAGAAATAGTATAAGGAGGTTGTATATACAATTTGAAGTCTTTTAATGTAGATTTGGATTGGTTTTGAACAAGAATTGTAACTGAAAATTAATCATGAAAGAAGTTCATCTATAAACTCTTATATAAATGTGAATAATATTATAAAATAGGTGTTTACACACACACACACACACACACACACACACATATATATATATACATTATTATACATAACTATACAAAAACTAACTTCCTCTTCTTCCTTGCGTCTTTTTTGAAATTTAACTCAAATCTTACTCAAATCTACTTCAAATCACTTCAAATTTTAATTTTGAACTCCTCTTGATATTTTTCAATCAATACGAACAACACCCAATCCAAACAACTAACAAACCCAAAAAATCCTATTTTCGAAAGTAAAGCTTTGAATTACCTTCAATTGCGGATTTCTATTCTTCAATTTTCTTACATTGCAACCAGGTCACACATATATAGAGTAATATTTTTCAAATTTGAGTTGAAATTTGAGCTTCAAAGCTCCTTTGATGGAGTTTCAAATCTTCTGGCCATAAAACGTCAACTTTAAGTTTGGACACACATCAATCGAGATTCAAACATTTAAAATCTATAAATATTTGGGAAGATTTAATAATTTAGTAGATAAAATACTTCAAATCAAGTTTGAGATCTATATATATTCTAATTTATGTGAGTTATAGAAGGTAAAGAAAAGAAAAAACAGAGAGAGGCAAGTGGAGAGAAACTTGAGTGTACTGGGTGTCACGACCCCAATTCCGATCATGATGACGCCCAACACCCTGCTAGGCAAGCCCGACCATTCACAATATTTTTTTTTAATTTCTTATACAGATTATAGATGTAATTAACACATGAAATTTACTTAAAACATTATCTCAAAAGTCTAGAAATATCCATAAATATGCGGAAGTTCAATTTAAAAGATACTACAACATAGCCCAATGAAATCCGGTATCACGAATATGAGCCTCTAATACAGAATGTCCACCTATTATAAGTCTGTATAGGAAATACGAAATAAAAGATTGAGATAGAGGGGAGAGATCAAGGCTGCGAACGCCATGCAACTACCTTGATACTCCCAGATACTGCTGCTCAGCTAAACAAATCCTCACTCAGCCTGTGGTGTACCTGGATCTGCACACAAGGTGCATGGAGTAATGTGAGTACTACGAACCAGTGAGTAATAAACATAAATAAAGGCTGAGAATAGAAAATCATAAAAAAATACAAAGTAAACTATAACTGGCAGTTTAGAACATTTAATAGCGAAACAACAAGTCAATGAAATCAGAGTACAGATACTAAGGCAGGTATAACAGATAAAGAATAATGTATGAGTGCAATGCAATGCATATGACGGTACACTCTGGTACCTACTGCGGCACGCAGCCCGAGCCATCCATTTATTTATTGTCGACGGCGCTCACTGGGGGTGTGTACAGACTCCGGAGGGGCTCCTACAGCCCAAGCGCAATATCAAGCCATCTCGTGGCATCAACCAGGCTCTTGGCCTCAATATCAATATAATCAACCAGGCTCTCGGCCTCAAGATCAATGTAATCAACCAGGATCTCGGCCTCAATATCAATATAACACTGCTGCGGCGCGCAGCCCGATCCATGCTCAGTCCAAAAATCATCACAAGCCCCTTGGGCATTTGTAAAACAATAGTTTTCAGCCCAAAAATATCATTTAAGTTTTTAAATCTTAGAAAGATGGCTGAATTTGCAAAATAGTATTTAAAACCTTGGACTGAGATCAAATGATATGCAAATATATGCGAAAACGGTGATATCAATCCCTGAAGGATTCAAATAATTGGCACGAAGCCCAAATGTAAAAATTACTTCCAAGTAAAGATGATTCTCAGTTAAGTTCTAGTCAAAAACATGGTAAAAACATCGCTCGGGACGGACCAAGTCACAATCCCCAATAACAAACGACCCTGCACTTGTCATAGAGCGCGTGTCTCACCTCAATATAGCGCTACGATGTAAAATTTTTGGGGTTTCAAACCCTCAGGACATCATTTACATCAATTACTCACCTCAAGACGGCCAAAAGTCTAGCTCGCTATGCCCTTGCCTCTCAAATTGGCCTCCTCGTATGTCGAATCTGACCAAAATCACACAAACATCGATGAAGCTCGATTTCTAAAAGAAGGGGTTTTAGCCATACATATCTGAAATTCGCCCATTAATGATACTACAATGATCCACTACAATTATGTAACTTCAATCTATAATACAACATTCAATAGGGCTGATATTAGTACTAAATCCCATAACTTATGCCATTTAGGCCTATTATCAAACATCTTGTAGGCATAGATATTTACACCTCATAACTATAGTATTGGTTCCTCCAACTATCACCATTAACCAACAATTCATTCCACTATTATTCTTTTACAATTTATACTCCTTACATCACATGTGTGATCAACCATTCACACCCAAACCAACAAAATTCCATCAAATAAATACCTTTAAATCCCTACCATGTTCATGTATTTAAATTGGTAATTTATGGTCTCCTATCACCATACCATAAGTTGTAATACATGATTCATACTCATAATTCCATAATAACTCCATATATGCAAGTCTAAGGTGTAGGATTACCTCTTGTAGACCAAATCTTGAAAGACAACTTTGGAGTGTTCTTGAGATTTTGAAGAAATCCTATGAAAACCATGTTGTAACTAGTGATTGAGAAGTGAAATCACCATGAAAACACACTTAAAAACTCACCTTAGATGTGCAATTGGATGCCTTGGTCGAGTTGGGGTGTAGAGGAAGCCCTAAGCTTGAGAAATATCTCAAATTCTCTTATTTCCGGTCCTTAGGTGTATTTAGAAGCCTCCCACTAGCGCGATCGCGCACCTAATCGCGCTAAAGTAGTGTGACGAAGGCAGAAACTTCGCAATATGCGCGTCCACTAGCGCAATCGCGCACCTGGGCGCGCTAGTGACACATGCCTAGTAATATGGTCATAACTTTCTGTATACACCTCCAAATGATGAACGGTTTGTTGCGTTGGAAACTAGACTCAAAGGGATTTAATTTAATAGGTTGTGCATCACATAACTCCTTATATAACTGGAGATAGGATCGTTTAAAGTAAGGTCTTGTGCGCACTCATTTACAACTTTCGTCTATTATGAAATTTTCCAACTTCAAAAGTTCCCGTTAGCCATCCGAAATTACCCCGAGGCCCCCCGGGACCTCAACCAAAAATACTAACATATCTTAAAACATCATACAAACTTGTTCCACTTATTAAAACGCCTCAACTAACACCAAAATCATCGAATTCAAGCCTAAGTTCTTTCAAAACTTCTAAAACACGTATTCGATCAAAAACCCAACCAAACCACGTCCGAATAACCTAAAATTTTGCACACACATCCCAAATCACCTAACGAAGCTACAGAAACTCTCGGAATTCCATTCTGACTCCCGGATGAAAATCTCACCTATCAACCGGAAATCGCCAAAATACTAACTTTGCCAATTCAAGCCTAAATCTACACCGAACCTCCAAAATTACTTCCGATCACACTCCTAAGTCACAAATCACTTACAGAAGCTAACCGAATTACGAGAAATCACATCCGAGCCTTCTAACTCATAAGTCAATATCCGGTTGGCTTTTCCAAACTAAGTCTTCCTTAAAGAGACTAAGTGTCTCATTTCTTATTAAAATCACTCCAAATCAATTCTAACACACAACATACCAATAATGAAACATAAAGAAGTAGAAAAATGGGAAGAACGAGGCGGTAACTCATGAGACGACGGGTCGGGTCGTCACATTCTCCCCAACTTAAACAAACGCTCGTCCTCGAGCGAGTTAAGAAATATACCTGAAGCCTCAAATAGGTGAGGATATCTGCTCCGCATCTCCCACTCGGTTACCCAGGTAGCCTCCTCCATGGGCCGACCTCTGTACTGCACTTTCACTGACGCTATATCTTTTGATCTCAATTTTCGAACCTGTCGACCCAAAATAGCCACTGGCTCCACATCATAAGTCAAATCCTCATCTAACTGCACTGTGCTGAAATCCAACACATGAGATGGGTCCCCAACATACTTCCGGAGCATGGAAACATGAAATACCGGATGAACGTCCGACAAACTGGGTGGTAAAGCTAGCATATAGGCCACCTCTCCAATCCTCCTAAGTACCTCAAAAGGTCCAATAAATCGCGGACTCAACTTTCCTTTCTTTCCAAATCTCATAACACCCTTCATTGGCGAAACCTTCAGCAAGACCTTCTCACCCACCATGTAAGATACATCTCGAACCTTCCAGTCCGCATAACTTTTTTGACGCGATTGAGCTGTACGAAGTCTCTCCTGAATCACTTTCACTTTCTCTAAGGCATCCTGAACCAACTATGTCCCCAATAGTCTAGCCTCGCCGGGCTCGAACCAACCAACTGGAGATCTACACCGTCTCCCATACAAGGCCTCATACGGTGCCATCTGAATACTGGACTGATAGCTGTTGTTGTAGGCAAACTCTGCAAGCGGCAAAAACTCATCTCAAGAACCTCCGAAATTAATCACACAGGCACGCAAAATGTCCTCCAATATCTGAATAGTATGCTCGAACTGTCCGTCCGTCTGAGGATGAAATGGTGTGCTCAACTCCACCTGAGTACCCAATTCTCGCTAAAAAGTCCTCCAAAACTGGGAAGTAAACTGAGTACCTCTATCTGAGATAATGGAAACTGGAACACCGTGCAACCGCACAATCTCTCGGATAAATATCCCTGCCAGCCGCTCCGAAGAATAATTAGTACACACCGGAATGAAGTGCACGGACTTGGTCAGCCGATCCACAATCACTCAAATAGAATCAAATTTCTTCGAAGTCCTAGGAAGACCACTCACAAAATCTATAGTGACTCTCTCCCACTTCCACTCAGGAATAACCATCTGCTGAAGTAGACCACCCGGTCTCTGATGCTCATATTTCACCTGCTGACAATTGAGACATCGTACTACATAACCTACGATATCTTTCTTCATTCTTCTCCACTAATAGTGCTGTCTCAAGTCCTGATACATTTTCGCGGCACCCGGATGGATAGAATACCACGAGCTGTGGGCCTCCTCTAGAATCAACTCTCTAAGCCCATCTACATTAGGCACACAAATTCGGCCCCGCATCCGCAATACACCATCATCACTAATGGTCACATCTATGGAATCGCCATGCTGAACTCTATACTTGAGGACAAGCAAATGCGGATCATCATACTGACGCTCTCTGATGCGATCATATAAGGAAGACCGAGAAACCTCACAAGCCAACACCCGACTGGGCTCAAAAATGTCTAGTCTCACAAACCGATTAGCCAAGGCTTGAATATCAGCTACAAAGGGCCTCTCCCCAACTGGAATGTACGCCAAACTACCCATACAGAAAGCTTCTCGGCTCAAGGCATCGGCCACTACATTGGCCTTTCCCGGATGATACAGAACAGTAATATCGTAATCTTTTAGCAACTCAAGCACCTCTGCTGCCTCAAATTAAGGTCTTTCTACTTAAACAAATGCTGAAGACTACGATGATCAGTGAATACCTCACATGATACGCCATCCAAGTAATGTCTCCAAATCTTCAAAGCATGAACTATAACAGCCAACTCTAAGTCATGAACAGGGTAGTTCTTCTCATGGGGCTTTAACTAACGAGAAGCATAAGCAATAACTCTACCCTCCTGCATCAACACACAGCCAATCCCAACTCTCGAAGCATCACAATATACAGTATATAAACCTGTAGCTGATGGTAAAACCAACATTGGAGCTGTGGTTAAAACTGTCTTAAGCTTCTGAAAGCTCTCCTCACACTCGTCTGACCATACAAATGGAGCACCCTTCTGAGTCAACTTGGTCAAGGGCGATGTCACACCTCCTTTTTACACACCCGAAGGTGGTACAAGGGAGTTTTTCCAATTAAAAATGACAATCGAAACGTGATTATTTATTTAAGAGTCAGAGTCGCCAGTTGGGATAATTTATGATGTCCTAAGTCATCGGTTTATTTTAAATCCCAAATCGAGGAAATTTCGACTTTCCTTTTGAAGTCTGCGAACCAAAAATTCTGAATAAGGAATTCTGTTAACCCGAGAGAAGGTGTTAGGCATTCCCGAGTTCCGTGGTTCTAGCACGGTCGCTCAATTATTATAAATGGCCTATTATCTGATTTTAACACATGTTTTAACCTATGGTACAATTTTAACTTTATAACCGCTTTTATTCAATTATATTTTTAGGAAGATTTTAACGTTATTTAAAACACGTCTTGAACCACGTCACATAAATGCACCCGTGATTTTTGACATATTATAACACCGTTGAGATTTGGATTTGGGTCACATAAATGTGCACCCGTGTTTATAAAAGTAGATTATTAAAATACGCGCCTAAAGCAACTACACGTTTGCAACTTTGCCGGGGGGCCATGAAAATTCGCTAAATGGCACGCCTCGATTCTAATTTCAAGGATTGTACTCAACTAAAGTAAAATACAATGTTTATGAATATTAACGGCCTAATCACGCTAGTAGTGACTAAACTAATAAAGCCAAACAAAAATCATCCAAGGCTCAAATCGTTACAAATTTAATTCCCAACAACAATTTAGACACATTACTTGCTCCAAACACTTTGTGAATTGATGAAAATTAAGAAGGTTCTGTACAAAAACAAGGCGCAAAAATATAATCAACAACACATTTTAGCCGCAGAAATTTGCATGCACCATAACAACACAAGAGTTTTAGCTTATCTACATTTTAAGACTTGTAATTCAAACAAGAATCAAAAGCAGGATTATTTTTAATAAAGGATTACTAATGAAGTGGGTATATTGACTTATCATTTAAAAAAAAAAGACTCATCTTCTGGATTGAGCCAGAAGAAATCAATACACCAAATATCACATATTTATAGGATCAAAAGGAGTAATAGATATGGACAATAGGGGACCTTTATTTCTTCATATCTTTCAACGTACACACCAAAGAAAGTTTTCGACGCATCAGACTAAAACGAGCTAACGATCTGATCCTTGAACCGATACCGGAACCTCGAACGATTCAAATCGAATGAGTTAGACAATGATTTCGGATTGATTTTCACACTGGTTTGGGGCGAGTTCGCTACTGGTTTGATGAGAGTCGCTGCTCTCGTTGGTGTGACGCTACTGCTGAAGGAAGAGGTGTTGGGCGTTCTCTAAGGTTCATGCTTAAGTTGTGTGCTGTGTGTGCTAACTCCTAGTTGAAGAAGATGAAGAGTATTAGGGAGGGATGTGTGTTTTTGTGTTGCGGCGGGGAAGGGGTTGTTGTGTATGGATATGGAGATGAGGGAAAGGGGGGTCGTTTATGGCTGCTCGTGTATATCGAGTGTATATTGAGTGTATATCGAGTATCTCCAGTGTATATAGAGAATATGTCCCGTCTCTCTAGTGTATCTTTCAGCCCTTAAATAAGCATTTAGTTAGTGTCATTCCCATTATCAATTTAAATTTTCTCATTTTTAATTATCCACTTAACCTAATTAGTGTAATTCTAACCCTACCATTATAGAAGTTTCTTAAGTAGGTAAAGACCTCTTTTATTATTTTTTTTAAATAAAAATCTAAATCAATTCCTAACCCCAAATTATCCTAGAAAATAAATTAACCCTAATAATTATTACAACTAATTAAAACCAAATTAAAGGAAAACCAACAAAATTCAAATCTAAAAATTAAATAATGCAAAATAAACTATTTTTTTCCATTTTTGTAAAGCAGATAAATTACTAACTGATTTAAATGCAAATGCAATATTTTTTTTGTATTTTTAAGATTATGTAAAAATAAAGATAAAGTGCTATTTTTGTAATAAATTTTTTTTCCCAGCTTTTCGAAAGGTATATAAACTAAAAGCAACTAAAAAGAAGAAATACTTTTGTAATTTTTATTTTTGTGATAAAATAAAGTAAAAGGGGAAAAACTAGTTAAAATAACTATATTAGACCTAAACTAAATATTTAAATATAAAAACGTGTAAAATCTTGGGGAGGGTCAAAAATCACATGTCTACAGCTGCCCCTCTTTGACTGGAAACGCGAAGCGTTTTCAGACAAAGAACGACTAGACAGGTATTTTGACCCGACCCTTATTTAAAGAGACCAAAACTAAGAGAAAAGGGGAATGTGACCGAGCCCTGGTATCTGAGCTGCCTACATATCCTTGGCTATAAAGGAATCATGCCTCGTGTAGTTCAGAGGTGAGTGAGATGATGGAGTATGCCGAGGTGGAGAGCCGGTCGAGGTGCCGTTCTGCCGAGGTTCCGGTCCGCGGTCCTGTTATTACATCAAAAATCAAAAGATGAAAAAGACTAACTAAGCCTGTCAACTATGAATTACAAGATTCCTATCTATAAGTCTTCTGAAGCTTGATCTTGAGTCTTGAATGGTTCTTCATGCAGACTTTGGATTTGAACCTTGACGCTTGCTAGTTGCAGGTGCTACTGCTTACTGACTTCCTTATTACACCATGACAAAAAAATAAAAAAATAAATAAAATAAAGAAGTTAGACTAAGCTATAATCTATCCATTACAAAGATTTATTCTCAAACTTGGTCTTGTGATTCTTGTTGCCTCTTTGACTTTATTCTTCAGAAGTTCCTTTGTTGCTTGAATTGTATTTTTGAGATGCTTTCCCTTTTCTTCAGGCGGGTTCCTCGTTGCTGAACCTTTAAACATCTTCCTTTGACCATTGTTGCCTATCCTCTGTTCTCCAGGCGGGCTCCTGATTACTTGAACTTGAATTGCTTCTTCCATTCGTTCTCCAGACGGGTTCCTGATTACTTGAAATTTGAATTGTATTCCCTTGTTCTCCATGTGGGTGCCTGCAATCAAAACAAACAAAACAAACAAAATTTTTTGCCCCAGTTTGCACTAGGAAAATTTGTTAGCAAAATTGTAAAGCACTTATACTATTGATGCCACGATGAGAGTAAACTAAAGACTAGACTAAGATGTGCGTCTCCTACGAGTAAAACCAATAAACTTTGACTAGCAACTGCGTCTGCTAAAATAAAACCTGAGTGAACCAAACTAGGAAGTGCGCCTCCTAGGGGTGAATTTAAATAACCAAGACTAGGAAGTGCGTCTCTTAGGGGTGAAAACTTCAGTGACTAAAACTAGGAAGTGCGTTCTCCTATGAATGAACTCTTAATTTAGGAAGTGTGTCTCCTATGGGTAAAACTTTAATGACTCAAACTAAGAAGTGCGTTTCCTATGAATGAACTTAAATGAGACAGACTAGGAAGTGTGTCTCCTAGGGGAAAATCTCAATATAGGAAGTGCATCTCCTAAGCAAAATATAATTTGGAAGACTTAGACTAGGAAGTGCGTCTCCTAGGGGTAAAACCATCGGTGAATCAAACTCATATGATCCAAACTAGGAAGTGCGTCTAATAAGGGCTGAACTTAATTGACCTAAACTAGGAAGTGCGTCTCCTAGGGGTAAATTTAAATGACCAAGACTAGGAAGTGCATCTCCTACAATGAACTATCAATTTAGGAAGTGCGTCTCCTACAAGTGTAAATCAACTTAGGAAGTGCGTCTCCTAGGGGTGAAACTTTAATGACTCAAACTAGGAAGTGCGTCTCCTATGATTGAAATATCAATTTAGGAAATGCGTCTCCTACAGGTGTAACTTCAATGACTCAAACTAGGAAGTGCGTCTCCTATGAATGAACTATCAATTTAGGAAGTGCGTCTCCTATAGGTGTAAATAAACTTAGGAAGTGCGTCTCCTATGGGTGAAACTTCAATGACTCAAACCAGGAAATGCGTCTCCTATGAATGAACTATCAATTTAGGAAGTGCGTCTCCTACAACTGTAACTTCAATGACTCAAACTAGGAAGTGGTCTCCTATGAATGAACTATCAATTTAGGAAGTGCGTCTCCTACAGGTGTAACTTCAATGACTCAAACTAGGAAGTGCGTCTCCTACAGGTGTAACTTCAATGACTCAAACTAGGAAGTGCGTCTACTATGAATGAACTATCAATTTAGGAAGTGAGTCTCCTATGGGTAAAACTTTAATGACTCAAACTAGGAAGTGCGTCTCCTATGGATGAATTATTAATTTAGGAAGTGCGTCTCTTATGTGTGAAAATCAACTTAGGAAGTGCGTCTCCTAGGGGTGAAACTTCAATGACTAAAACTAGGAAGTGCGTCTCCTATGAATGAACTATCAATTTAGGAAGTGCGTCTCCTACAAGTGAAACTTTAATGACTCAAACTAGGAAGTGCGTCTCCTATGAATGAACTATCAATTTAGGAAGTGCGTCTCCTACAGTTGAAACTTTAATGACTTAAACTAGGAAGTGTGTCTCCTGTGGATGAACTATCAATTTAGGAAGTGCGTCTCCTATGGTAAAACTTCAATGACTCAAACTAGGATGTGCGTCTCATATGGGTAAAATCTCAATTTAGGAAGTGCATCTCCTACAATAAAATAAAATTTGAAAAACTTAGATTAGGAAGTGCGTCTCCTAGGGGTAATATGTGATCTTCTCAATAGCCTTTGCGTAAGTATAATGGGGCATTACACCTGAAATTTCAAGCTTCCAATCTTGATATGAACATAGCTTCCGTCCTTGTTTCAGACAAAGAAAACTTGTGAGTTTAAACATGGTGGTTGGTTTGTGGCCTTGACTTTGCGGTAATTGCTCCTTCACTTGCCATGATAACTTTGATTTCCACTTGGAAGACCTTGCTTTTTTATTGAATAACCACTTTCTCTATCAACCTCATCATAGGAAATACCTTTGATCTGTTCACCCTAACCCTTCATCTGTTGCATTGTTCATGAATTGATATATACCAAGCCCTTGTATTTCACAAGGATCCCAAAGCATGTTGATTGTTACCAACTCAGTGTGCTTGCTATTCTTTCCTGACTTATGACGCTTTGATGTGTTAACCAGATCCCGTTTTGTGCAATTGGAAAGCTGGTGGCAAATTTTGAAGTCATTGCTCACTTGTTATGACCGAACTAACTCAGGAAGAGGAAGTAAACAAGACAAAAGGAACAGATGGGGACCATGGAAAGAGACGATTCCTAACAAGAAAACTACGAAGTAGAAACCATATCGGATGTGGATACCAACTGTAATGACCATGACATGCACCTGCGGCCTATTGTGTTAAGCAAATCTGACGTTCAGCTCTTGTCATACCTTTTTGCCGTGAAACTGGGCTTCAATGCTCCACTTATCCAATCTGATGCACAATCCTTGTTCGACTTGTAATTCCCGAAGGGTTTTCACTATCAAGCTTCTCTCATTTGGTCTTTCTCTCAACTTACAGTCGCCTCAAGGTGCCCGTGAAGGTTTTCACCAATAAGACTCTCTCATTTTTTGATTTCTCTCAGCTCCCATCGTCTTACGGTGCCCGTGAGGGTTTTCACCAATAAGACTCTCTCATTTTCATTATTTTTTCTGCTTGGACCGGAGTGTTGCCCCTGACATGAATCACCTCTACTTGGTCGACTTGGCATCTGTTGAAGACTGATCAGAAGGTCTTTCTTTGGACCGTAACGTGGGCTTTTGGATAGGGTTAGAAAGTAAAAGGTATCAAGGCTCAAAACAATTCAACATGGGTTCGAAATTACAACTTTCGGAATTAGATTTCTTACAACAACCACAACTTCTGCCCCAGTTTCTTGCTTGGGGAATTTTGGATTTTTATTTTTTGATGGGACCGAACCGTGAGGCTGCCTACGTATCCTTAAAAGGAATCAGGTCGAACGTAGTTCATGTCATAAGAATTGCTTTGTTTTGTTGTGCTTTTCTCTTTTCTCTTTCTTTTCTTTTCTTTTCTTTCTATTGTTTTTGTTGTTGTTGTTGTTATTTTCTTCTTCTCTTTTCTTTTTTTCCCTTCACTTATCTTTCGCGCTTGCATTTCTGATCTTCGCTACTGATTCCAAAAGAGGGATACGAAAGGAAATAAATAAGGCTCAAAGGTGTAACAAAGGATAAAGTGTTTAGATAGCAGAACAAAATGCCTTCATCATTCCAACTTTCAAAACATGCCAAGTGCAAACAAATCCAATTAAACAAACCAAAGAAATCACACATAATATCTTTTGACTGCATCAGAATTGATAGCTATATCCATACATTTTCCTTCTACCTCTGTTAAATACAAATACCATTGGACATCACTCTCATTACCATGAACGACACATGCCAATTAGGGGCAAACTTGCCTTTAAGTTCAACCTGATGTGGCAGGATGCGTTTTAATAGTGTTTCTTTATGCTCCATCTGCCCCAGTTTCACACAATTTGGGCTTGAAATGATCTCAAAATGCTTTTACTTAATTCCCTCAAATGTCCCTATCATCTTCAAGATTGTTTCGTTGCTTCATGACTAAACTAACTTTTAAGACCAGACTGAGAATTACACGTGCATGTCATGTCACTAGAGTCATCAGGAAAAAAACTATAAGGAAAAGAGAACTAAACAAAAATGACTAGAAATAATAGAAAATTGCATTAGACAGATGGGAAAGGGTTTGAACAACAAACAAGCAAACTAAACTAGGGTTACAACCCTGGAACAACCCTAGACAACACGAAACGAGTTACTACGAAAAAACAAGCTAGGCAAAATAAAAGAATAGAAGGGTTTGAATCACAAGACAATATTCGGATTACAACCCTGAAAATAACCCGGACAACAAAAATGACAATAAAATAAACCACCAAGACTCCTCCCTGGCTATCCAAGAGATGGAGCGTCTTTCCAATTACCAAACACGGCATCTTAGCCACTGAGTTCCGCATCAATATTGCCAAGACCATTACCAACACCAACATTATCAACTTTACCCAACAAGTTCCCAAGAGGATTTGCATGCTCCCTGTCAATGTCATTGACCACAATTACCCCTTCTTGAATCATTCTTTCTATTTCCCTTTTCAAAGAATGACAATCTTCAATGCTATGACCTTGGACATTAGAGTGGTACATGCATCGTACAGTAGGATCAAAGCCTTTTGCATATGGTTCTGGAGTATAGCTGAGGAGAGGCTCAATCAGGCCAGAATGCTTTAAATTTTCAAATAAGCTTGTGTAGGACTCCCCAATTGGTGTGAAAATATTTCTTTGCCTTTGTTCTCTATCCTGCCCCTGTTTTCTAGGGTTGTTGGGTGCTCGATAGTGTTGTGAAGGCAAGGATGCATTATGTGGTACTGGCGCTTGCCATAGGGAGTGACCTGGTGGTTGGGCATATGACCGGACATTGTTCAGAGGATAATATTGAGGTGGATTATGTGGAGCTCGGGGATGGGTTTGGGGTTGGAGTTGAGGCTGATTGTATTGGTAAGGTGAGCCTCGGGGTGTGGACCAAGTTCCTGAATCAACCATTGCCGCATCCACTCTCTTGTTTTTCCCAATCTCTCCTATGCCGCCCTGAATAGCCTGAGTGGTTGTCTTGATAGCCGAATAGCTCATGATTTTATTCGACTTGAGCCCTTCTTCTACCTTGCCCCCCATTTTCACTACTTCGTTGAATGACTTCCCCACATCGGAGACCAGATGGCCATAGTAGGTAGGTTCTAAAGCCTGTAGGAAGTAATCCACCATATCACTTTCCTTCATTGGGGGGTCTACTCTTGCTGCTTGCTCCCTCCATCAAAAACCATATTCCCTGAAACTTTCGTTGTGCTTTTTCTCCAGTTTAGTCAAGGATAGTCGATCTGGAATGATCTCAAGATTGTACTGGAAGTGACAAGTGAATGCTTGCGCCAGATCATCCCATGTGTACCATCTTCTATGATCTTGGCGGGTATACTATTCCAATGCTGATCCACTCAAACTTTGACTGAAGTAAGCCATTAACAATTCATCCTTTCCTCCCGCTCCCCTCATCTTGCTGCAAAAACCCCTCAAGTGGGCTACTGGATCGCCGTGCCCATTGTATAGATCAAACTTGGGTATCTTGAAACCTTCCGGCAATTGCACATATGGAAATAAAAATAGGTCCTTGTAAGCCACACTTACTTGTCCTCCCAATCCCTGCATGTCCCTGAATGATTGTTCTAAACTTTTAACTTTCCTGAACATCTCCTCATGTTCGGGATTTTTAGATGGTTTATCAGCTTCTATCGGGAGGTCAAAGCGAGGAGTATAGGAATGGGTTTCTGGAGCTTTGAAAGTAGGCTCCGAGGGGTAGTATTGATTGTCCTGGTCCTGGAACATAGGGTCGCTAGGAGATTTGTGGAGTGTAGCTGGTCGTGGTGCTACGAAGACAGGAGTTACTGGTGGAGGAGGGTATGAAATTGGTTTAGGGGGTGGAGATTGTTGTGTCTGAGAAGTGATGCCCCGGTAGTGTTGGTAAATGGGAAAGCTCGGGGGTAGATCGGTGGCAGGATGATCTTGAGGTTGGGCCGGTGGTGGAGTGAAGGTAGGGTTAGCCGGGTAAGCTGATGACGGTTGTCCTTTACCCCAGGCATGATACATTTCGGCCATTTGTTGCTTCAATCTGTTCATTTCTTCTTTCATGGCGTTAGCTTCATACTGTTCTCCTTCAACGACACTGATGTCTACATCTAGGTTAGACATGACTATTTCACCTTTGGATCTGGTTTTGTAATGGTAGTTTACCAGTATGCTTAGGTGAACTAACTGCTTGAATTCTGGAGAGCTACAACCAAACTTGTTAGTGACTAAAGCTTTAACAAACAAGCAATCGCACATAGGAATGCAATGCACCTAAGCAATTAGTCATTTCTATTATGCATTTGCTTGGTTGCTTTGTGTCATCCCGGCTTATGACCTTTCCCTTTTATTGTTATTCACACCTTTATCTCCCCCTTTTTCATTTTTATTCCTTTTTTTTTCTTTTGGTTGTGACCGAATCTTATGGAGATTGTCTACGTATCATGTCCCCGCATGATTCAGACCGAGCGTAGTTCCGGCTAATCGAGAATAGACTAAACAAACTGACGTCCTCTTTTTTTTTTTGACTACTTTAATGAGATAAAGGAAATAAAATAAACAAAACTATTCTCAACCCAAGCTTAACGGATTTTTTTTGACACAAATTCTCTATTAAGGAAACATCCTAGAAGAGAAAAATATATATATTTTTATTACTCTTTTTTTTCAGGAAGAAAATCATGTTTTTTTTTCTTTCTTCTATCTACAATGTCCTAAAGTTCTAATGAAAATAAAAAGGATTTTTTTCATTTTTCATTAGTTTCCCAAAGAAGAACCTCAAAAGAAAATCTTTTTTTTTCAAAAACCCGGCTTTGTAAATACGGCCTTTCAGCACTTCCGGGGAGACGATTTTAAGGTTGTATTTGCTAACCGGCCAAAATGTCAAAAGAGACCAAAGGTGGTTGTTCTTGCAAAAGTAGCCTTTCGGGGACATTCGGCTATTTTTGACAAGAATGACATCACCTTAATTATTTTCAAATAAAATTTTTGTTCTTTTTGGGCTATTTTTGTAAAAAGAGAAGTTGGACCCGGTGGGGGTTGCCTACGTATCCCACATCCTGTGAGAATCAAACTGGCGTAGTTCGGGCAAACAAAACCAATTATATATTTTTTTGAAAACAAAACCTTTTCCTTCTATATATATATATATATTTTTTCTTCTTTTATATCTTGTTTTTTCCCAAAAGAGTAATTATTTCCCTCATTTTTTTTATTTTTTTATTTTTTATTTTTATTTTTTTTCCTCTCATTCTTCAACAGTCAGTCAACATGCAGCTCCGAAGCAAATAAATGCACAATTAGCAAGTAAGATGCATCAGGATGGTCCTTTTATTTCGGGTACACCTGTCCTAGATAGATCAAACCCCTGTGTTGAATCTCCAAGGTCAAATGCACGAGATGCAAATAAAACGTTCCTACTAGGGATCCGGCATGAGGCTTTGTTATTCTAGGTTAAAATCTTATTGGAAAAAGTATCTAGACTGGCTTACTCTAGCGGACAACTCGAGCCGAGGAGGGTCAGTGTACCGGTAGCATTGCTTTCCGGCGTAACTGGTGGTGCTCCCCGCCTAAAACAGGTGTGACTAAAATCCTTCATCGGGTGACAAACACCTCGGCTATCTTAAAGAAAGTGGGCTATGTCAAGCAAATGTCCAATTTTAATTTCAAGAAGACTTAGAGGGGGTGCGTGAGAAGACAGTTTATATGCACAGTTCAAAAATTATCAAAGCGGTAAAAAATAACATTTAGCACATTAGGCCCAAACACGTAATAAAAATCAGATAATAAATAAAGCTAAATAACAATTATTCCAAGATCGAATTTCTAACCCTGAACCAGTGGTTCTGGGTTAACTTCCCCAGCAGAGTCGCCAGAGCTGTCACACCTCCTTTTTACACACCGAAGGTGGTACAAGGGAGTTTTTACAATTAAAGTGACAATCGAAACGAGATTATTTATTTCAGAGTCAGAGTCGCCACTTGGGATAATTTATGGTATTCCAAGTCACCAGTTTATTTTAAATCCCAAATCGAGGAAATTTTGACTTTCCTTTTAAAGTCTGCGAACCAGAAATTCTGAATAAGGAATTCTGTTAACCCGGGAGAAGGTGTTAGGCATTTCTGAGTTCCGTGGTTCTAGCACGGTCGCTCAATTATTATAAATGGCCTATTATCTGATTTTAACACATGTTTTAACCTATGGTACAATTTTAACTTTATAACCGCTTTTATTCAATTATATTTTTAGGAAGATTTTAACGTTATTTAAAATACATCTTGAACCACGTAACATAAATGCACCCGTAATTTTTGATATATTTTAACACCGTTGAGATTTGGATTTGGGTCACATAAATGTGCACCCGAGTTTAGGAAAGTAGATTATTAAAATACGCGCCTAAAGCAACTACGCGTTTGCAACTTTGCGGGGGGACATGAAAATTCGCTAAATGGCATGCCTCGATTCTAGTTTCAAAGGATTGTACTCAACTAAAGTAAACTACAATATTTATGAATATTAATGGCCTAATTATGCTAGTAGTGACTAAACTAATAAAGCCAAACAAAAATCATCGAAGGCTCAAATCGTTACAAATTTAATTCCCAACTACTACCAATTTATCTTTGAAACGCAAAGCAACAGGAACATGCAACAACAATTTAGACACATTACTTTCTCCAAACAATTTGTGAATTGCAAAAAATTAAGAAGGTTCTGTACAAAAACAAGGCGCAAAAATACAATCAACAACACATTTTAGCCGCAGAAATTAGCATGCACCATAACAGTACAAGAGTTTTAGCTTATCTACATTTCATGACCTGTAATTCAAACAAGAATCAAAAGCAGGATTATTTTTAATAAAGGATTACTAATGAAGTGAGTATATTGACTTATCATTTTTTTTTAAAAAAAACTCATCTTCTGGATTGATCCAGAAGAAATCAATACATCAAATATCATATATCTATAGGATCAAAAGGAGTAATAGATATGGACAAGACGGGGACCTTTATTTCTGCATATCTTTTAACGTACACAACAAAGAAAGTTTCCGACGCAGCAGACCAAAACGAGCTAACGACCTGATCCTTGAACCGATATCGGAACCTCGAACGATTCAAATCGAATGAGTTAGACGATGATTTCAGATTGATTTTCATACTGGTTTGGGGCGAGTTCGCTACTGATTTCCGGCGAGTTCGCTACTGGTTTGATGAGAGTCGCTGCTCTCGTTGGTGTGACGCTACTGCTGGAGGAAGAGGTTTTGGGCGTTCTCTAAGGTTCAGGCTTAAGCTGTGTGCTGTGTGTGTTAACTCCTAGTTGAAGAAGATGAATAGTATTAGGGAGGGATATGTGTTTTTGTGTTGCGGCGGGGAAGGGGCTGCTGTGTATGGATATGGAGATGAGGGAAAGGGGGGTCGTTTATGGCTGCTCGTGTATATCGAGTGTAAACTGAGTATCTCCAGTGTATCTTTCAGACCTTAAATAAGCATTTAGTTAGTGTCATTTCCATTATCAATTCAACTTTTCTCATTTTTAATTATCCACTTATCCTAATTAGTGCAATTTTAACCCTACCATTATAGAAGTTTCTTAAGTAGATAAAGACCTCTTTTATTATTTTTTTTAAATAAAAATCTAAATCAATTCTTAACCCCAAATTATCCTAGAAAATTAATTAACCCTAATAATTATTACAACTAATTAAAACCAAATTAAAGGAAAACCAACAAAATTCAAATCTAAAAATTAAATAATGCAAAATAAACTATTTTTTTCCATTTTTTGTAAAGCAGATAAATTACTAACTGATTTAAATGCAAAATTAAATCCTAAATGCAAATGCAACATTTTTTTTGTATTTTCAAGATTATGTAAAAATAAAGATAAAGTACTATTTTTGTAATAATTTTTTTCCAGCTTTTCGAAAGGTATATAAACTAAAAGCAACTAAAAAGAAGAAATACTTTTGTAATTTTTATTTTTGTGATAAAATAAAGTAAAAGGAAAAAAACTAGTTAAAATAACTATATTAGACCTAAACTAAATATATAAATACAAAAACGTGTAAAATCTTGGGGAGGGTAAAAAATCACATGTCTACAGGCGATGCAATGGATGAAAATCCCTGAACAAACCGGCGATAATAGCCTTCTAACCCAAGAAAACTCCGGATCTCTGTGGCTGAGGACGGTCTAGACCAACTCTGCACTGCTTTTATCTTCCTCGGATCAACCTGGATGCCCTCGCTGGACACTATGTGTCCCAAGAATGCCACTGAACTTAGCTAAAACTCACACTTGGAGAATTTTGCATAAAGCTTCTCCTCCCTCAATATCTGCAACACTACACGCAAATGCTCGGCGTGTTCCTCCTGACTACGTGAGTACACCAGAATATCATCAATGAATAAAATAATGAATGGATCCAGATAAGACCGAAACACATTGTTCATCAGATGCATGAACGCTGCTGGGGTATTGGTCAGCCCGAAAGACATAACCAGGAACTCATAGTGACCATATCTAGTCCTCAAAGCAGTCTTTAGAATATCCAACTCCCTGATCTTCAACTGGTGATAACCCGAATGGAGATCAATCTTGGAGAATACCCTCGCTCCCTGAAGCTGATCAAATAAGTCATCAATGCGAGGCAAATGATACTTGTTCTTCACTGTTACTTTATTTAATTGCTTGTAATCAATACACATTCTCATTGTGCCATCTTTCTTTTTCACAAACAGAACTGGCGCACCCCAAGGTGACACTAGGCCGAATGAACCCCTTATCTAGGAGATCCTGAAGCTGCTCCTTCAATTCTTTCAACTTTGCTGGTGCCATATGATATGGCGGAATGGAAATGGGTTGGGTGCCCAGCACCAGATCAATGCCAAAATCAATATCCCTATCCGGCAGCATGCCCGGCAGGTCTGCAGGAAATACATCAGGAAAATCCCTCACAACTGGGACAGAATCAATACTAGGAGTCTCAGCTCCAATATCTCGCACAAAAGCTAGATATGATAGACAACCCATCCCAATCATATGATGGGCTTTCAAGAAAGAAATTACTCTGCTAGGGACATAATCAGTCATACCATGCCACTCGATCCTCGGAACACCCGGAATAGCCAAAGTGACTGTCTTAGCATGACAGTCTAGAATAGCATGACATGGAGATAGCCAATCCATGCCCAGAATAACATCAAAGTCTACCATGCTCAACAGCAATAAATCAACTCGGGTCTCCAAACCCCCAATAGTCACAATACAAGACCAATACACATGGTCTACAACAATAGTATCGCTCACCGGGGTAGATATGTGCGTAGGTAAAGCAACACACCCTCGGGTCGTACCCAAATAATGAGCAAAATATGAGGACACATAAGAATAGGTGGATCCGGGATCAAATAAGACAGAGGCATCTGTATGGCAAACCGAGATAATACCTGTGATAACAGCATCTGACGCAATGGCATCTGTCCTCCCTGGAATAGTATAAAATCGAGCCTGGCCACTGCCTGATCGTCCTCCACCTCTGGGGCGACCCCTGGCTGCCTGGCCTCTACCCCTAGTTGGCTGGGCGGGTGCTGAAGAAACTGGAGCAGAAGACGAGGGCTGGTCCTTCTGCTGAAACTGACCACTACAAAGTCGAGGACACTGCCTCTTCATATGACCAAACTCTCCGCACTCGTAGCAACTACCATGTGCTGGAGAAGGGAACTGGAGGGAACCCCTCGCACCAGAATGACTAGCCGATGCATTCTGCGCAGAAGAACCCAGAGCTGAAGGGGCATAAGATGAGCCGACTGAGGACGTCTGAAGGAACGACCTCTTCTACGCTGGAACTAGCCCCTGGACGGAGCACCACTGAAACTGCCTGAACCTCGAGGCCTCTTGGCCTCCCTCTCCTCTTGCTGCCTGCGGTGAACTGTTTCAATATCACGAGCAATGTCAACCACCTCATCGAACGAAACACCCAATACTCTCTCTCTATTCATCAAAATGCGGAGGGAGCAGTTAAGACCATCCACAAATCTTTTGATCCTCTCACGGTCAATCGGGATCATCCAAGTAGCATGACGATCCAACTGTGAAAATCTCATCTCGTACTGGGTCACAGACATGTCCCCCTGAGTCAACCACTCAAATTGCCTACGCAACTCCTCTCAGCGGGACTGCGGTACATACTTCTCCAGAAATAGAGTGGAGAACTGTTGCCAAGTAAGGGGAGCTGCACCAATAGGCCTACGCATCTCAAAATCTTCCCACCAGGTAAATGCAGCTCCCTGGAACTGAAATGCAGTAAAAACCACACCACTCGACTCCAAAATCCCTACGGTGCGAAGCATACGCTTACACTTGTCAAGAAAAACCTGGGCATCCTCTCCCTCTACACCACTGAATGTCGGAGGCTGGAGCCTACCAAATCTCTTGAGACGATGTTGCTCATCGTCTGGCATGGCTGGAACCACAAAGTTCTGAACTGGTGCAACCGACTGAGCTTGAACTGCTTTCGGTGTCTGCAATCCCTGCACAACCTGCTTAGGTGTGCGATTAACAGGAGTCTGGGTGCCTTCCCTAGCCTGTGAAGTAGCTGCGGCTGTAGTGGCTGAGACCGCCTGAGCCATGCCAGTGCAAACTGTCAAAATCTGAGCCAAGGTCTCCTGAAGACCCGGAATCACGATAGGCATAGCAGGTGCTTGAACTGGTACACCTGCTGGAGCCTAATCTAGAACTGGGGCAACTGGTGGATTAACAGGTGCTGCCCGCGCTAATCTACCTCTGCCACGCCCACGACCACATCCACGACCTCTGGTAGCATCAGTGGGTGGACTGGCGGTCATCCACCTCGTCCAGTAGCACGAGTCCTCGCCATCTGCGAGAGAATAGAATAGTAGAAGTTTAGTGTTCGGATCAACAAAGTCGCACGACAAGAATTTCAAGAATGTGAAGTTTTCCTAAAGTTCTGCGGCCTCTCGAGGATAAATACAGACGTCTCTGTACCGATCCGCGAGACTCTACTAAATCGGCTCATGACTCGTGAGACCAATTAACCTAGGCTCTAATACCAACTTGTCACGACCCCAATCCCGGTCATGATGGCGCCCAACACCCTGCTAGGCAAGCTCGACCATTCACAACAATTTTTTTTCATTTCTTATACAGATTATAGATGTAATTAACACAGGGAATTTACTTAAAACATTATCTCAAAAGTCTAGAAATATCCATAAATATGCGGAAGTTCAACTTAAAAGATACTACAACATAGCCCAATGGAATCCGGTGACACGAATCTGAGCCTCTAATACAGAATGTCCACCTATTATAAGTCTGTCTAGGAAATACGGAATAAAAGATTGAGATAGAGGGGAGAGATCAAGGCTGCGAATGCCATGCAGCTACCTCGATACTCCCAAATACTGCTGCTCAGCTAAACAAATCCTCACTCAGCCTGTGGTGTACCTAGATATGCACACAAGGTGCATGGAGTAATGTGAGTACTCCGACCCAATGAGTAATAAATATAAATAAAGGCTGAGAATAGGAAATAATGGAAAATACAAAGTAAACAATAACTGGCAGTTTAGAACATTTAATAGTCAAGCAACAATTCAATGAAATCAGAGTACAGATACTAAGGCAAGTATAACAGATAAAGAACAATGCATGAGTGCAATGCAATGTATATGACGGTAGACTCTGGTACCCACTGCGGCGTGCAGCCCTAGCCATCCATTTATTTATCATCGACAGTGCTCACTGGGGGTGTGTACAGACTCCGGAGGGGCTCCTACAGCCCAAGCGCAATATCAAGACATCTAGTAGCATCAACAAGATCTCGGCCTCAATATCAATATAATTAACTAGGCTCTCGGCCTCAATATCAATATAACACTGCTGCAGCATGCAGCCCGATCCATGCTCAGTCCAGAAATCATCATAAGCCCCTTGGGCATTTGTAAAATAGTTGTTCTCAGCCCAAAAATATCATTTAAGTTTTTAAATCTTAGAAAGATGGCTGAGTTTGCAAAACAGTATTTAAAACCTCGGACTGAGATCAAATGATATGCAAAAACATGCGAAAACGGTGATATCAATCCCCGAAGGATTCAAATAATTGGCACGAAGCCCAAATGTAACAATTACTTCCAAGTAAAGATGATTCTCAATTAAGTTCTAGTCAAAAACACGGTAAAAACATTGCTCGGGACGGACCAAGTCACAATCCCCAATAACAAACGATCTCGCACTCGTCATAGAGCGCGAGTCTCGCCTTAATATAGCGTTACGATGTGAAATTTTCGAGATTTCAAACCCTCAAGACATCATTTACATCAATTGCTCATCTCAAGACGGCCAAAAGTCTAGCTCGCTATGCCCTTGCCTCTCAAATTGGCCTGCTCGTGCGTCGAATCTAACCAAAATCACACAAACATCGATGAAGCTCGATTTCTAAAAGACAGGGTTTTAGCCATACATATCTAAAATTCGCCCCTTAATGATACTACAATGATCCAATACAGTTATGTAACTTCAATCTACAATACAACATTCAATAGGGCCAATATTACAACTAAATCCCATAACTTATGCCACTTAGGCCTATTATAAAACATCTTGTAGGCATTGATATTTACACCTCATAACTATAGTATTGGTTCCTCCAACTATCATCATTAACCAACAATTCATCCCATTATTATTCTTTAACAATTTATACTCCTAACATCACATGTGTGATCAACCATTCACACCCAAACCAACAAAATTCCATCAAATAAACACATTTAAATCCCTACCATGTTCATGTATTTAAATTGGGAATTTATGGTCTCCAATCACTATACCATAAGTTGTAATACATGATTCATACTCATAATTCCATAATTACTCCATATATGTAAGTCTAAGGTGTAGGATTAGCTCTTGTAGACCAAATCTTGAAAGACAACTTTGGGGTGTTCTTGAGATTTTGAAGAAATCCTATGAAATCCAGTCAAAACCATGTTGTAACTAGTGATTGAGAAGTGAAATCACCATGAAAACACACTTAAAAACTCACCTTAGATGTGCAATTGGATGCCTTGGTCGAGTTGGGGTGTAGAGGAAGCCCTAAGCTTGAGAAATATCTCAAATTCTATTATTTCCGGTCCTTAGGTGTATTTAGAAGCCTCCCACTAGCGCGATCGCGCACCTAGTCGCGCTAAAGTAGCGCGACGAAGGCAGAAACTTCGCAATATGCGCGTCCACTAGTGCGATCGCGCACCTGGGCGCGCTAGTGACACGTGCCCAGTAATATGGTCATAACTTTCTGTATACACCTCCAAATGACGAAAGATTTGTTGCGTTGGAAATTAGACTCAAATGGCTTTAATTTGATAGGTTGTGCGTCACCCAACTTCTTATATAACTGGAGATATGATCAGTTAAAGTGAGATCTTATGCGCACTCATTTACAACTTTCGTCTATTATAAAATTTTCCAACTTCAAAAGTTCCCGTTAGCCATCCGAAATCACCCCGAGGCCCCCCGGGACCTCAACCAAAAACACTAACATGTCTTAACACATCATCCAAACTTGTTCCAATCATTAAAACGCTTCAACTAACACAAAAATCATCGAATTCAAGCCTAAGTTCTTTCAAAACTTCTAAAACACGCATTCGATCAAAAACCCAACCAAACCACGTCCGAATGACCTGAAATTTTGCACACACATCTGAAATCACCTAAGGAAGCTACAGAAACTCTCGGAATTCCATTCTGACTCCCGGATGAAAATCTCACCTATCAACCGAAAATCACCAAAATACTAACTTCGCCAATTCAAGCCTAATTCTACACCGGACCTACAAAACCAGTTCCGATCACACTCCTAAGTCACAAATCACTTCCCGAAGCTAACCAAATTACCGGAAATCACATCCGAGCCTTCTAACTCATAAGTCAATATCTGGTTAACTTTTCCAAACTAAGCCTTCCTTAAAGAGACTAAGTGTCTCATTTCTTATCAAAATCACTCCAAATCAATTCTAACACACCACATACCAATAATGAAACATAAAGAAGCAAAAAATAGAAAGAACGGGGCGGTAACTCATGAGACAATGGATCGGGTCGTCACGTCCTCCCCAACTTAAACAAACGCTCGTCCTCGAGCGAGTTAAGAAACATACCTGAAGCCTCAAATAGGTGAGGATATCTGCTTCGCATCTCCCGCTCGGTTTCCCAGGTAGCCTCCTCCAGGGGCCGACCTCTCCACTGTACTTTCACTGGCACTATATCTTTTGATCTCAAATTTCGAACCTGTCGACCCAAAATAGCCACTGTCTCCACATAATAAGTCAAATCCTCATCTAACTGCATTGTGCTAAAATCCAACACATGAGACGGGTCCCCAACATACTTTCGGAGCATGGAAACATGAAATACCGGATGAATGCCCGACAAATTGGGTGGTAAAGCAAGCATATAGGCCACTTCTCCAATCCTCCTAAGTACCTCAAAAGGTCCAATAAATCGCGGACTCAACTTCCCTTTCTTTCCAAATCTCATAACACCCTTCATGGGCGAAACCTTCAGCAAGACCTTCTCACCCACCATGTAAGATACATGTCGAACCTTCCAGTCCGCATAACTCTTCTGACGCGACTGAGCTGTACGAAGTCTCTCCTGAATCACTTTCACTTTCTCTAAGGCATCCTGAACCAACTCTGTCCCCAATAGTCTAGCCTCGCCGGGCTCGAACCAACCAATTGGAGATCTACACTGTCTCCCATACAAGGCCTTATATGGTGCCATCTGAATACTGGACTGATAGCTGTTGTTGTAGGCAAACTCTGCAAGCGGAAAAAACTCATCCCAAGAACCTTCGAAATCAATCACACATGCACGCAACATGTCCTCCAATATCTGAATAGTACGCTCGGACTGTCCGTCCGTCTGAGGATGAAATGCGGTGCTCAACTCCACCTGAGTAACTCGCTAAAAAGTCCTCAAAAACTGGGAAGTAAACTGAGTACCTCTATCTGAGATAATGGAAACTGGAACACCGTGCAACCGCACAATCTCTCGAATAAATATCCCTACCAGTCGCTCCGAAGAATAAGTAGTACACACCGGAATAAAGTGCGCGGACTTGGTCAGCCGATCCACAATCACCCAAATAGAATCAAATTTCTTCGAAGTCCGAGGAAGACCACTCACAAAATCCATAGTGACTCTCTCCCACTACCACTCGGGAATAACCATCTGCTGAAGTAGACCACCCAGTCTCTGATGCTCATATTTCACCTGCTGTCAATTGAGACACCGTGCTACATAACCTACGATATCTTTCTTCATTCTTCTCCACCAATAGTGCTATCTCAAGTCCTGATACATTTTCGCGGCACCCGGATGGATAGAATACCGCGAGCTGTGGGCCTCCTCCAGAATCAACTCTCTAAGCCCATCTACATTGGGCACACAAATCCAGCCTCGTATCCTCAATACACCATCATCACTAATGGTCACATCTCTGGCATCGCTATGCTGAACTCTATCCTTGAGGACAAGCAAATGCGGATCATCATACTGACGCTCTCTGATGCGATCATATAAGGAAGACCGAGAAACCACACAAGCCAACACCCGACTGGGCTCAGAAATGTCTAGTCTCACAAACTGATTAGCCAAGGCTTGAACATCACCTGTAAAGGGCCTCTCCCCAATTGGAATATACGACAAACTCCCCACACTGACTGCCTTTCGGCTCAAGGTATCGGCCACTACATTGGCCTTTCCCGGATGATACAGAATAGTAATATTGTAATCTTTTAGCAACTCAAGCCACCTCCGCTGCCTCAAATTAAGGTCTTTTTGCTTAAACAAATGCTGAAGACTGTGATGATCAGTGAATACCTCACAAGATACGCCATACAAGTAGTGCCTCCAAATCTTCAAAGCATGAACTATAACAGCCAAATCTAAGTCATGAACAGGGTAGTTCTTCTCATGGGGCTTTAACTGACGAGAAGCATAAGCAATAACTCTACCCTCTTGCATCAACACACAGCCAATCCCAACTCTCGAAGCATCACAATATACAATATATAAACCTGTAACTGATGGTAAAACCAACACTGGAGTTGTGGTAAAATATGTCTTAAGCTTCTGAAAGCTCACCTCACACTCGTCTGACCATACAAATGGAGCACCCTTCTGAGTCAACTTGGTCAAGGTCGATGTCACACCTCCTTTTTACACACCCGAAGGTGGTACAAGGGCGTTTTCCAATTAAAGTGATAATCGAAACGTGATTATTTATTTAAGAGTCAGAGTCACCACTTGGGATAATTTATGGTATCCCAAGTCACCGGTTTATTTTAATTCCCAAATCGAGGAAATTTTGACTTTCCTTTTGAAGTATGCGAACCAGAAATTCTGAATAAGGAATTCTGTTCACCCGGGAGAAGGTGTTAGGCATTACCGAGTTCCGTGGTTCTAGCACGGTCGCTCAATTATTATAAATGGCCTATTATCTGATTTTAACACATGTTTTAACCTATGGTACAATTTTAACTTTATAACCGCTTTTATTCAATTATATTTTTAGGAATATTTTAACGTTATTTAAAACACATCTTGAACCACGTCACATAAATGCATCTGTGGTTTTTGACATATTTTAACACCGTTGAGATTTGGATTTGGGTCACATAAATGTGCACCCGAGTTTAGGAAAGTAGATTATTAAAATACGCGCCTAAAGCAACTACGTCGTTTGCAACTTTGCGGGGGGCTATGAAAATTCTCTAAATGGCATGCCTCATTACTAATTTCAAAGGATTATACTCAACTAAAGTAAACTACAATGTTTATGAATATTAACGTCCTAATCATGCTACTAGTGACTAAACTAATAAAGACAAACAAAAATCATCCAAGGCTCAAATCGTTACAAATTTAATTCCCAACTACTACCAATTTATCTTTGAAATGCAAAGCAACAGGAACATGCAACAACAATTTAGACACATTACTTGCTCCAAACACTTTGTGAATTGTAGGAAATTAAGTAGGTTCTGTACAAAAACTAGGCGCAAAAATACAATCAACAACACATTTTAGCCGCAGAAATTTGCATGCACCATAACAGCACAAGAGTTTTAGCTTATCTACATTTCAAGATTTGTAATTCAAACAAGAATCAAAAGCAGGATTATTTTTAAAAAAGGATTACTAATGAAGTGGATATATTGACTTATCATTTTTTTTTAAAAAAAGACTCATCTTCTGGATTGAGCCAAAAGAAATCAATACACTAAATATCACATATTTATAGGATCAAAAGGAGTAATAGATATGGACAAGAGGGGGACCTTTATTTCTGCATATCTTTCAACGTACACAACAAAGAAAGTTTCCGACGCAGCAGACCAAAACGAGCTAACGACTTGATCCTTGAATCGATACCGGAACCTCAAACGATTTAAATCGAATAAGTTAGACGATTATTTCAGATTGATTTTCACACTGGTTTAGGGCGAGTTCGCTACTGATTTCCGGCGAGTTCGCTACTGGTTTGATGAGAGTCGTTGCTCTCGTTGGTGTGACGCTACTGCTGGAGGAAGAGGTGTTGAGCGTTCTCTAAGGTTCAGGCTTAAGCTGTGTGCTGTGTGTGTTAACTCCTAGTTGAAGAAGATGAAGAGTATTAGGGAGGGATGTGTGTTTTTGTGTTGCGGCGGGGAAGGGGCTGCTGTGTATGGATATGGAGATGAGGGAAAGGGGGGTCGTTTATGGCTGCTCGTGTATATCGAGTGTAAACCGAGTATCTCCAGTGTATCTTTCAGACCTTAAATAAGCATTTAGTTAGTGTCATTTCCATTATCAATTCAACTTTTCTCATTTTTAATTATCCACTTAACCTAATTAGCGCAATTTTAACCCTACCATTATAGATGTTTCTTAAGTAGGTAAAGACCTCTTTATTTTTTTTTAAATAAAAATCTAAATCAATTCCTAACCCCAAATTATCCTAGAAAATTAATTAACCTTAATAATTATTACAACTAATTAAAACCAAATTAAAGGAAAACCAATAAAATTCAAATCTAAAAATTAAATAATACAAAATAAACTATTTTTTTTCATTTTTTGTAAAGCAGATAAATTACTAACAGATTTAAATGCAAATGCAACATTTTTTTGTACTTTTAAGATTATATAAAAATAAAGATAAAGTACTATTTTTGTGATAATTTTTTTTTAGCTTTTCAAAAGGTATATAAATTAAAAGCAACTAAAAAGAAGAAATACTTTTGTAATTTTTATTTTTGTGATAAAATAAAGTAAAAGGGGAAAAACTAGTTAAAATAACTATATTAGACCTAAACTAAATATATAAATATAAAAACGTGTAAAATCTTGGGGAGGTTCAAAAATCACATGTCTACAGGCGATGCAATGGAGGAAAATCCCTGAACAAACTGGCGATAATAGCCTGCTAACCCAAGAAAACTCCGGATCTCTGTGGCTGTGGACGGTCCAGACCAACTCTGCACTGCTTCTATCTTCCTCGGATATACCTGGATGTCCTCGCTGGACATTATGTGTCCTAAGAATGCCACTGAACTTAGCCAAAACTCACACTTGGAGAATTTTGCATAAAGCTTCTCCTCCCTCAATCTTTGCAACACTACACGCAAATGCTCGGCGTGTTCCTCCTGACTACGCGAGTAAACTAGAATATCATCAATGAATTAAATAACAAATGAATCCAGATAAGGCCGAAATACACTGTTCATCAGATGTATGAACGCTGCTGGGGCATTGGTCAGCCCGAAAGACATAAGCAAGAACTCATAGTGACCATATCTAGTCTTGAAAGCAGTCTTAAGAATATTCGACTCCCTGATCTTCAACTGGTGATAACCCGAACGGAGATCAATTTTGAAGAATACCCTCGCTCCCTGAAGCTGATCAAATAAGTTATCAATGCGAGGCAAAGGATACTTGTTCTTCACTGTTACTTTATTTAATTGCCTGTAATCAATGCACATTCTCATTGTGCCGTCTTTCTTTTTCACAAACAGAACTGGCACATCCCAAGGTGACACACTAGGCCGAATGAACCCCTTATCTAGGAGCTCCTGAAGCTGCTCCTTCAATTCTTTCAACTCTGCTGGTGCCATACGATATGGCGGAATGGAAATGGGTTGGGTGCCTGGCACCATATCAATGCCAAAATCAATATCCCTGTCCGGCGGCATGCCCGGCAGGTCTTCATGAAATACATCAGGAAAATCCCTCACAACTGGGACAGAAGCAATACTAGGAGTCTCAGCTCCAACATCTCGCACAAACGCTAGATATGATAGAAAACCCTTCCCAACCATATGCTGGGATTTCAAGAAAAAAATTTACTCTGCTAGGGACATAATTAGTCATACCATGCTACGGAACACCCGGAATAGCCAAAGTGACTGTCTTAGCATGACAGTCTAGAATAGCATGACACGGAGATAGCCAATCCATGCCCAGAATAACATCAAAGTCTACCATGCTCAACAACAATAAATCAACTCGGGTCTCCAGACCCCTAATAGTAACAATACAAGGCCAATTACATGGTCGTGCACAGGTAAAGCAAGACACCCTCGGGTCGTACCCAAATAATGAGCAAAATATGAGGACACATAAGAATAGGTGGATCTGGGATCAAATAAGACAGAGGAATCTATGTGGCAGACTGAGATAATACCTGTTATAACAGCATCTGACGCAATGGCATCTGTCCTTCCTGGAATAGCATAAAATCGGGCCTGGCCACCGCTTGATCGGCCTCCACCTCTGGGGCGACCCTTGGCTGGCTGGGCAGGTGCTGAAGAAACTGGAGCAGAAGACAAGGGCTGGTCCCTCTGCTGAAACTGACCACTACGAAGTCGAGGACACTGCCTCTTCATATGACCAAACTCTCCGCACTCGTAGCAACTACCAGGTGTTGGAGAAGGGAACTGGAGGGAACCCCTCGCACCAGAATGACCAGCTGATGCATTCGGTGCAGAAGAACCCTGAGCTGAAGGGGCATAAGATGAGCTCCGAGATGGGAGGGCATTAAGTAAAGACTGGCCTTGTTGAAACCCCCGATGACCACGGTCTGAAGATGCCCTACTATACTATGGACGAGCCGACTGAGGAGGTCTGAAGGAACAACCTCTACCACGCTGGAACTGGCCCCTAGACGGAGCACCATTGAAACTGCCTGAACCTCGAGGCCTCTTGGCCTCCCTCTCCTCTCGCTCCCTGCGGCGAACTGTTTCAATATCACGAGCAATGTCAACCACTTCCTCGAACGAATCACCCAATACTCTCTCTCTAGTCATCAAAATACGGAGGGAGTAGTTAAGACCATCCACAAATCTTCTCATCCTCTCACGGTCCGTCGGGATCATCCAAGTAGCATGACGAGCCAACTGTGAAAATCTCATCTCGTATCGGGTCGCAGACATGCCCCCCTGAGTTAACCACTCAAACTGCCTACGCAGCTCCTCTCTGCGGGACTGCGGTACATACTTCTCCAGAAATAGAGTGGAGAATTGCTGCCAAGTAAGGGGCGCTGCACCAACAGGCCTACTCCTCTCAAAATCTTCCCACCAGGTAAATGCAGCTCCCTGAAACTGAAATGTATTAAAAACCACACCACTCGACTCCAAAATCCCTGCGGTGCGAAGCATACGCTGACGCTTGTCAAGAAAACCATGGGCATCCTCGCCCTCTACACCACTGAATGTCGGAGGCTGGAGCCTACCAAATATCTCGAGACGACGCTGCTCATCGTCTGGCATAACTGGAACCACAAAGTTCTGAACTGGTGCAACCGGCTGAGCTAGAACTGCTTCCGGTGTCTGCAATCCCTACACAACCTGCTCAGGTGTGCGATTAACAGGAGTCTGGGTGCCTTCCCTCGCCTGTGAAGTAGCTGCGGCTGTAGTTGCTGAGACTGCCTGAGCCAGGCCAGTGCAAACTGTCAAAATCTGATCCAAGGTCTCCTGAAGAGCCGGAATCACAATAGGCATAGCTGGTGCTTGAACTGGTACAACTGCTGGAGCCTGATATGGAACTGGGGCAGATGGTGGATTAACAGGTGCTGCCCGTGCTACTCTACATCTGCCACGCCCACGACCGCGTCTAAGAACTCTGGTAGCATAAGTGGGTGGCACTGGTGGTCGTCCACCACGTCCAGTAGCACGAGTCCTCGCCATCTGCGAGAGAATAGAATAGTAGAAGTTTAGTGTTCGGATCAACAAAGTCGCGCGACAAGAATTTCAAGAATGTGAAGTTTTCCTAAAGGTTATGTAGCTTCTCGAGGATAAATACAGACGTCTTTGTACCGATCCGCGAGACTCTACTAAACCGGATCATGACTCGCGAGATCAATTAACCTAGGCTCTGATACCAACTTGTCACGACCCCAATCCCGGTCATGATGGTGTCCAACACCCTGCTAGGCAAGCCCGACCATTCACGACATTTTTTTTCATTTCTTATACAGATTATAGATGTAATTAACACAGAGAATTTACTTAAAACATTATCTCAAAAGTCTAGAAATATCCATAAATATGCGGAAGTTCAATTTAAAAGATACTACAACATAGCCCAATGGAATCCGGTGTCACGAATCTGAGCCTCTAATACAGAATGTCCACCTATTATAAGTCTATCTAGGAAATACAGAATAAAAGATAGAGATAGAGGGGAGAGATCAAGGCTGCGAACGCCATGCAGCTACTTCGATACTCCCAGATACTGCTGCTCAGCTAAACAAATCTTCACTCAACCTGTGGTGTACCTGGATATGCACACAAGGTGCAGGGAGTAATGTGAGTACTCTGACCCAGTGAGTAATAAACATAAATAAAGGCTGAGAATAGAAAATCATGGAAAAATACAAAGTAAACTATAACTGGTAGTTTAGAACAATTTTAGTGAAGCAACAAGTCAATGAAATCATAGTACAGATACTAAAGCAGGTATAACAGATAAAGAACAATGCATGAGTGCAATGCAATGCATATGACGGTACACTCTGGTACCCACTGCAGCGTTCAACCCTAGCCATCCATTTATTTATCGTCGACGACGCTCACTGGGGATGTGTACAGACTCCGGAGGGGCACCTACAGCCCAAGCGCAATATCAAGCCATCTCGTGGCATCAACCAGGCTCTCGGCCTCAATATCAATATAATCAACCAGGCTCTCGGCCTCAAGATCAATGTAATCAACCAGGCTCTCGGCCTCAATATCAATATAACACTGTTACGGCGCGCAGCCCGATCCATGCTCAGTCCAGAAATCATCATAAGCCCCTTGGGCATTTGTAAAACAGTAGTTCTCAGCCCAAAAATATCATTTAGAAATATCATTTAAGTTTTCAAATCTTAGAAAGATGGCTGAGTTTGCAGACAGTATTTAAAACCTTGGACTGATATGCAAAAATATGCAAAAACGGTGATATCAATCCCCGAAAGATTCAAATAATTGGCATGAAGCCCAAATATAACAATTACTTCAAAGTAAAGATGATTCTCAATTAAGTTCTAGTAAAAAAATCGGTAAAAATATCGCTCGGGACGGACCAAGTCACAATCCCCAATAACAAACGACCCCCCACTCGTCATAGAGCGCGTGTCTCGCCTCAATATAGCGTTACGATGTGAAATTTCTGGGATTTCAAACCCTCAGGACATCATTTACATCAATTACTCACCTCAAGACGACCAAAAATCTAGCTCGCTATGCCCTTGCCTCTGAAATTGGCCTCCCCGTGCGTCAAATCTGATCAAAATCACACAAATATCGATGAAGCTCGATTTCTAAAAGACGGGGTTTTAGCCATGCATATCTGAAATTCGCCCCTTAATGATACTACAATGATCCAATACAGTTATGTAACTTCAATCTACAATACAA
>MU785701.1:88179-103915 GCA_026770625.1 Nicotiana glauca
CTAAGATAGCTAGGGGCAATGTCGAGTTTCACTATTTTTTATTCTCGATGCAGGATCCATTTACAAACCATCGTTTTTGCTTTGAATTATTATTATTATTATTATTTTCCCTTTCCTGCTTTCTATGTTCCTTTTACCATATGATTTCCGCGGTGACTCTAGTACTCTCTTCTTTTGTCTTTTTTTTTTATTATCTTGAGCCGAGGGTCTTTCGAAAACAGCCTCTCTACCCCTTGGGGTAGGGGTAAGGTCTGCGTACACACTACCCTCCCCAGACCCCACTTGTGGGATTCTACTGGGTTGTTGTTGTTGTTGTTGTTGTTGTTATTTAAAGACAATTTGATACATAAAGTATATCGTATTCTTATATGATCCCATGAAGAGTTGTACCTCAAGCGGACGTGATGTAGGGAGCATACCCTGATGCAAATATTAATAGTTAATTTCATCGTTCGAACCCCATGACCTATAAATCAAAGAGACAACTTGCCCATTGCTCAAAGGCTGATTCCACGACTCTTTCTTTATCTATTCTATTATTTTAATTACCAAGAAGAATTTTATTTATTTAATCTTTAACCTCCACTTTTTCAACCGAGAGGTTATGAGTTCGAGTCTCCCAAAGAGCAAGGTGGGTAGTTCTTGGAGGGAAGGATGTCGAGGGTCTACTTGAAAACAGTCTCCCTACTCCAAGGTATGGGTAAGGTCTGCGTACACACTATCCTCCCCAAACCCCACTAAGTAGGATTATACTGGATTGTTGTTATTGTTGTTTAACTGGGCAATATGTGAATATGGCTCTCTTTTAATTTTTGGGGTGCATAGGAAATGCAAGGCGATATTTTTTTTACGGAAAAGGTCCAAATATATTCTTGTACTATAGAAAATTGAGCATATTTTTCCTTCGTTAATACTTTAGACCATATATACCCTTACCGTCACACAGTTGGTCCATATATGCCCTTACTATTACATAGTTGGTCCAAATATGCCCTTTTCGAAACGGAATCCACCCAAATTAATTAGCTCTTTTGTTAATTGTACTAAAATGTATTACAAACACTATTTCCTTTTTATTAGTACTTTTTTCTTTATTTTTCTCTTTTCTCTTTTTTTTTTTTCCTTTTTTCTTTCTCTTATATCTGATTTCCTCTATTGTTGATGTCTTCTCCATTTTTATCACCAAATTCATGTGATTTTATTAATCAAACCTACACCAGTAAAAGCTTCCAAGCAAGAAGACTCTAGTTATTCTGAAAAGAAGGAGATGAAAATTATCGGAGAAATTTTTTTAGTGGTGTTAATTTGGTGAAGGTAGGATATGGTTATTCATATTTGAAGGTCTTATTCACTGTGGAGCTTCAAATCTGAAGGGAACAAGACCTTTAAAATCTGAATAACCATATCCTACCTTCACCCAATTAACACCACCGAAAAAATTTCTCCGATAATTTTCATCTCCTTCTGGTCAAATGAACCTATAGGGTTTGTGATAATAAAATTAGTAGGAATTCATGAGTTTTGTCAAGTTAAATAGGTGATGAAAATGAAGAAGGCATCACCAATGAAGGAACACGGATATAAGAGAAAGAAAAAGGAACAAAAAAAAGAAGAAAAGAAAAAAGAAGAAAGAAAAGAAAAAAAGTACTAATTAACAAAATAGCATATTTGAACCAACTATGTAATAGAAGGACATATGTGGACCAATTATATGATGGTAAGGACGTATATAGATTAAAATATTAACGAAAAGCAAATATGCTCAATTTCGTATAGCACAGGAACATATTTGAACCTTTTCCGTTTTTTTATTTGTCGATTTTCTATTTTGGTGGTTACAACATAACATCAGAGGTCAAATGACACCATACTTTCTTCTTATAATCAGCAGAACATATGGGCCAGTTACAGTTAAAGCATCACAAATTTTGGTCAGATTCTGTAAATTTTATTTACAGTAAATAGCCCTTTCGGCTGCACCTTCCACTCCAACCAATAAAAAATGACCACGAAGAATAGGACGTATACAGGTTTTGCATTGTTCGAGAACCTTAAATTGGGGTCACGTGGCTACATTACTGTGAATGATGATGTGTTTTTCTTACTCTTTTGCTTGATATTACTCCATCCCTTTCAATTTATGTGAGCTCGTTTGATTGGGCATAGAGTTTAAAAAAAAATAAAGACTTTTAGAATTTATGGTCCTAAACAAGTTCAAATGGGGCCCAAAATATTTATGTGGTTATAAAAGTTTCTCATTAAATGTAGATTTATAAGTTTAAGCTAAATTATTATCAAATTTAGAAATGGTTCATTCTTTTTGGAACGGACCAAAAAGAAAATAAGTTCCCATAAACTGGAACAGTGGGAATACATGTTTTTAGTGTCGTTTGAAAGCCATAGCCCATATGTAATTACGTTATTGTGTAATTATTACAATAGTAATTATATATTCTGATAATTGTATAATATTAATTATAATGATATGTTTGTTTACTAGATTGTAATTAAATTATCATTTTCATTGTCATAATTAATTAAACAAGTATAATTACATAATTAAATATATTTAATAATTATAAACTAATAAATATAATGTCTTACAAGTAGTAGGTATACAACAACCCAGTATAATTTTACTTACTGGGGTCTCGGGTGGGTACTGTGTATGCAGACCTTACCCTTACCTTGTGGAAGAGAGACTGTTTCCAAATAGACCCCCGACATCCTTTCCTCACCTTGCTCGTGGGGAGACTCAAACTCACAACCTCTTGGTTGAAAGTGGAGGTTGCTTACCATCAGAGCAATCCCTCTTGTCAAGTACTAAGTATATATCAAATAAATAATATTATTTCTTAAATTAATTAAATAAAATTATAATGACGGTTTAAATTTTTTACTAACTCATTAATGTGTGATAAATACATGAATATATAAAAAATGTAGATATGATGTATAATCAGGTATTTGAGACATATTTAAAAAAAATAAAAATATTAAATAATTATGGTAACTAATATCGGAAAGAACTATAGGTATTTTTACTATCTTTTAAATAAATAACATCTTCACTTAAAATAATAAAGAAATTTTTTGATTATGGATTTAAAATTTTACCAACTCATATGAATAAAATTTTGTATTTTTGAATAATAAAAAAATAAGTATGATTTTAGAATATATATTTTTTCTTAATAATTATTTGATACTAATGAATAGAAAATAAAGCTAGTAAAATATGAAATTGTGTTTACCAACAAAGAAACAAAGAAAATAGAAAAGGAAAGAAACAAAATATGAGAAGTTACAAAATTATATGGAAGTACGCCATAAGCAGCATGTTAGAAGGTTAAAATGAGATTAACAACAATAACAATCCAGTATAATCCCACTTAATAGGGTCTGGGGAGGATAGTATGTACGCAGACCTTACCTCCACTTCCAACCAAGAGGTTAAAATGAGATTAAGAGAAATAAAATAAAAATATTATAAAAAGAATTGTACTTAATATTTTTTTTTAAATTTTAAAAGTTACATTACTTTTTAATTACACGGTGTAATTACCACCAATTCTCACATCCCTTTGAGAATTAGAGAAGTAATTACACCTTCTCAATTGCACAGATCACAGTATCGGAGCAGCTTTTAGACAACAGTAGGAGCGTTGGGAGCTGACTTCAGTCCAGAGATCCCGAGGTAGCCTTGCCGACGTCCGCATGGCCCGGAGTCTCTTCTATCTTTATTCTGTTTGTTGTCCTTGTACCGGAACAAACAATATTGTATTTTATTCAGACTCTGTTTTAATATTATATAGACGTTCGTGAGTTCGTGACTCCAGTTCTAGGTAGAGTTTGTGAGTGAATTTTCGCATTTGTTTTCGGTTATTTATATTTAAGACTTTCGCTTTATTATATTATGTTTTATTTTTATTAAATGGGCGAAAATTGCTAAATGAAGTAAATCGAGTTGGTTTGCCTAGCTCCTATTAGTAGGCACCATCACGACTCCCGAGGGTGGGAAATTCGGGTCGTGACAAGTAATGTGACGACCCAAAGGGTCATCACCTGTTTTCTCTTTCATTCCGTGCTTCCGAAGCCTTGAAAACCTCATATTTACTTGCCTCATTTTGCGTGCGCAGTCCGGGCGCGTAGCCGGAAAGCTTATATGTTAAATTCTGTGAAAAATTTCAAAATTGGCTTTAAGATGATTAAAGTTGACTTGAGTCAATATTTTTGGTAAACGAACCCGGACCCATGATTGGACGGTCCCGGAGGGTCCGTAGAAAAATATGGGAGTCATGCGTATGCTCGGAATCGAAATTCGAGGTCCCGAGCCCGAGTAATGAATTTTTCAAAGAAATTATTTTTCTGAAATTTATTTGAAAATTTGAAATGAAAATGGATTAGCAAGCATCGATATCGGGCCCGTATTTTAGTTCCGGTGCCCGGTACAGGTCTTATATGTGGTTTAAGCACTTCATGTGAAGTTTGGTCGAAATCGGACGTCATTTGACGTGTTTCGGACCTAAATATCTAAAAATGAAAGTTTATGAAGTTTGATGAAAAAGTGATGATTTTGAGGTTTGATTCCTCGTTTATGATGTTATTTTGGCGATTTAATCGCATGGTTAAGTTCGTAGGATGTTGTTGAGTTAGTGTGTTTGTTTAGTTAGGAGCCCCGAGGGCTCGGGAGTGATTCGGAGGTGGTTCGGGATGGTTTGAACGTAGGAAAAAGTTGCAGAAAATTAGCTGTTGTCTGTGCCCAGAATCCTTCTATGCGATCGCACTCTCCTCTCCGCGATCGCATAGCATAAAAACCAACTTTATCTTGTTCTCCTATGCGATCACATTATACCCTATGCGATCGCATTTCATTAAAATCCAACCCTTACCTTTTCTTTTATGCGATCGCAACCTCGCTCCCGCGATCGCATTACACAGCCAGCCTTACCCTATGCGATCGCAATCCCTCTTCCGCGATCGCATAGGGCAATTTCGCCCAGTGATTTTAAATACCAAAAAAAGAACAGTGACGGGAAAAATTCCACAAAACACACGAGATCTTCTTCTCCACAGCTCCTATGTGATTTTTAGAGCACTTATTCACCAAATATTCTTGGGTAAGTATTATTTAACTCGTTTCCTTCATTTTCTATCATCATCCATTGAAATCCTAGGCCTAAAACATGTAATCTAGGGTTGAAATTGGGGGAATTCGGTAGAGTTAAGGTTTTTCTATTTTCTTCGATTTAGACCTCGTTTTGGGGTCTAATCTGAAAATAAATTATATATTCAGGCTTGTGGGGGAATGGGCGACATGGAATTGGTTCAACATCGTGTTTTGACCAAGCGGGGGGGTTGATTATGGGAATTTTTGGAAGAAAGCTAGAAATTCATATTTAGGCATTGGGTTTGATTTGTTTAGCCATTATTAATATTGTAAGGTCATTATNATTCTAATTGCTATTTATCGAGTACGGTGTATAGGCATGGTGACGAGTATCTATACACTGGTGTCTAGCATGACCGTGTGTCCTTATATTGAGACTATCCTGAATTGTTGTGACTCTTCCATGCTTATTTGATGATTTTTTATATACTGTAAAGAGCATGAGACAGAGATTATGATTACTAAACTTCGTGGAGCAATGGCTCGAGTTGCGCTACGGATTGAGAAGGTACATGATATGAAATGACTCTTGGAGCGATGGCTCGAATGTTAAAGTGAATTATAAGTGAGAAGTGTAAGAAAGAGAAAGAGTTGATGGTTACTCCCTTGCCGGGATGTGTTGTTGGTTTGGTTGATTTTCTCCCTTGCCGGGATTTAGTTATGTTGTTATATTCCCTTGCCGGGATTGCTGTCACTAGTTGTTACCCCCTCTTACCCCTTACTTGTGATTGTTGATTGGGTGAGGTTTTGTTATTTATATGTGGATCGGGTTGCACGCCGCAATAATATTATATAATTGTGGATCGGGTTGCACGCTGCAACAACGCTATATAATTGTGGATCGGGTTGCACGCTGCAACAACACTGTATACTTATGGTTCGGGTTGCATGCCGCAACAGTGATATTTGAGGATCGGGTTGTACGCCGCAACAATATTGTATGTGATCGGGTCGGGTTGCGTGCCGCTACAAATTATAGTTTAAGTGTGTTTATTCCGGATTTAAGTTTCTGTTGGCTGTTCTATCCCTAGGTTTAGACTTATTGTTTTAACTGTTGCCTCCCCACAGCATGTTTCCCCCTCCTTTTATAAACTGCTTATTTCTTGTTTATTTTTCGCAATATATTTCATAACTGCACAGGTTTATCTGATAGTCTGGTCTAGTCTCGTCATTACTTCGCCGAGGTTAGGCTAGACACTTACCAGCACATGGGGTCGGTTGTGCTGATGCTACACTTTGTGCATCTTTTTACACAGATCACAGTACCGGAGCAGCTTTTGGACAGCAGTAGGAGCGTTGGGAGCTGACTTCAGTCCAGAGATCCCGAGGTAGCCTTGCCGACGTCCGCATGGCCCGGAGTCTCTTCTATCTTTATTCCGTTTGTTGTCCTTGTACCGGAACAAATAATATTGTATTTTATTCAGACTCTATTTTTAGTATTCTATAGACATTTGTGAGTTAGTGACTCCAGTTCTGGGTAGATTTTGTGAGTGAACTTCCGCATTTGTTTTCAGTTATTTATATTTAAGACTTCCGCTTTATTATATTATATTTTATTTTTATTAAATGGTCGAAAATTGCTAAATGAAGTAAATCGAGTTGGCTTGTGATAGCATCACTGATAAGGATGGAGTTTTGGATGCTCCAAGAAGGCCATTTACAAGATCTCAAGCTAAATAATTGAAGACTAAGGTTGCTGGACTTCAATATCAAAGAAAGAAGCTACTAACTATAGAAGAAGTGCTCAAGCCCGAAGGAAAAGAATTGTCTAAGTTTTACAATTATTTAATGGTTCAAATTGAAGTCAAAGAGGAGGAAGATTGGGTCACCCAAATCAGCCGTTGAAGTACACCAAATGGGCTCAAAATGAGTTTAAAAGAGGACCAAATGGAGGTGTTACAAAAGGAGCCCAATTGGGGTTCAAACCAATGGCCCAAACTAGTTGTTTTAAGGCCCAAATCTGCCCCAAAGGGTCTTGGCCGCCCCTCCATTTAATATTGATGGCTATTGTGACCCCCAAATGCCCCTACCTAATTTAGATGACTTTATAGCAACCCCCTATATTATTTTAAGGTTTTTTTACTCCTATAAATAAGGGATTTTTCTCATTCATAAGACACTACATTATTAATTAAGTATATCATACTTTGAGAGTTCTTTTGAACCTTTGTTACTTGTGCTTTGAGATTTATCTTTCAACCTTTACTAGTTCATAGTTCAAGGTAGTAAGATTTCTCTTTTATGATATCTTTGATTCCTTTGTGGTATTCTTAGAAGGCGATTAATACTAGTTATTAATTGTTGTCTCAAGTTACTCGTAAAGCGGTCAAGATCCGAATCTATTGTTTTGATTTGCTTTTTAAGTAAAGGCGTTGGATTTCTTCCATAAATCAAGACGTTGTTACTTTGATCTTGTCAAGGCTATAGAACTTGCGTTCTTGGAAGTTCTTGGAATTCTTTACTTGAATCTTTCCCATATCCTTTATTTTCATCTCTTTAATTCTAGTTGTTCAATTCCTTGCTGTTATTGCTTCCGCATTTACTTCTCAAATTCTTACTCTAGTTTGGATTCCCGACCTATTTGTTATCAAGTGGCATCAGAGCGGTTCTATCAAGATTTCATTCTTGATAATTCTTGGGATATCTTGAATATTAAGAGAAAAGAAAAAAAATTTAAAAAAAAACAAAAATCAGTTTAAAACAAAAAAAATACAATTGCTTGCTCTCCAGGATATTTGTTTTGTATCTAAGTTGTTTCAAAAAAATTAACAAAGGAAACAAGAAAAGGGGATCCTTGATTTTTCTTACTCTTTGTAATCTGCATATTTATATTCTGTCCTTTTTGTTCGTGTCTTGTTTCAACCAAGCTTAAAAGTTCTAGGATTTGGTTCCTTTTTTTTTGTTCACAAAAAAATCTGAGTTTTACTACTGAGAACTTTATAAAAGTTGGGTTTAACTATAAATCTATAAAGTATTTTATTGAAAGGTTATTCCGAGAGAAAAAAAAAGTAGAAGCTAATTTGTGTGAGACAATTTATTTTTAAAGATGTCACATACAGGTAGTGATGATGAACGAAGGGTTCTCCAAGAAGCTGAAATCAAAGCAAGAAATGATTTTACCTTGAAAGCCATGCATCAACAATTTGAAAGGTTGAATTTGCAACTCCAAGAAATGAGGGATACCATTGCTAATTAAAATGATACAATAGCTGAACTTAGGAGGGAAAATAATGTTAGGCCACAAGCTAGAAGAAATATACCTCATGCTCCTATTGTAAATCAAGAAAACCTTATAAATGATTTTAATGATATTGATTTTGATAGAGTGGGAAGAGATAGGAGGGGACAAAGAGGTAGAGTAGAAGATGATAATATAAGTAGTATAAAGATGAAGATTCCATCTTTCAAAGGAAGAAGGGATCCAGACTTGTATCTTGATTGGGAGAGAAAGGTTGAAGCCATCTTTGACTGTCACAACTACTCTGAAGGTAAGAAGGTTAAACTTGCTATTGTTGAGTTTTCTAACTATGCTTCTATTTGGTGGAAAAAGCTTACTAGGGATAGATTGCAAGAAGGACAAGCACCAATTGCTACTTGGGCTGAGACGAAAAGGGTGATGAGGAAGAGATTCGTACCATCACACTTTCAAAGAGAGCTACAACAACGTCTTCAAACATTGAAGCAAGGGTCCATGTCAGTAGATGAGTACTTTAGGGCTATGGATATGGCTATGATCCAAGCTAATTGTATGGAGGAAGAAGAGGCTACAATGGCTAGGTTTTTAAATGGTTTAAATAAGGAAATAGCTGATGTAGTAGAATTACAACAATATGTAACAATAGATGAGTTAGTTGATTTGTGTATAAAGGTAGAAAATCAAAATAAAAGAAAGCAAACTAGCTCGTGGAGAGGTTGGACAAGAACCATGTCCAAGACGCCATGGCCAAATCATGAGATGAAGAGTTCTTCTAGACCTCAAGAAGACAAGGGAAAAGGTAAATTTGAGAACAAAGAGGGAGGTAAAACCTTTAACCCTAAACCTTTTACACCTTCTAGTTCTATTCAATGTCATAAATGTAAAGGAAGGGGACATATGATGCATGAATGTCCAAGTAGAAGAAACATCATTCTAAAAGAAGATGGAGGATATGAGAGTGAAAAAAGTGAGGGAGAAGAAGAGGGATATGTGAGTGATGAAGATGATGTAGAACTACCTAATGATGGAATGGTTGGGTAGTTAGGAGGATTATGACTATCAATTTAGGAAGCAATAGTGAAGTACAAAGAGAGAATATATTCCATACTAGGTGTGGGATAAAGGAAAAAACTTGCTCTATGATCATTGATAGTGTTAGTTGTGCTAATGTGGTTAGTTCATACTTTGTGAAAAAACTGGAACTTGCATGCATGAAACACCCTGCTCCCTATAGACTCCAATAGTTAAATGATAGTGGTGAACTAAAGGTAAATAAACAGTGTATGATTTCATTTAACATTGGTAGATATGAGGATGATATTCTTTATGACATAGTACCTATTCAAGCTTGTCATATATTACTGGCTCGTCCTTGGCAGTATGACAGGAATGTCTTTCATAATGGGAGAAAGAATAGATATTCTCTTGAACTAAATAGCAGGAAATTTACTCTTGCACCTTTATCTCCTTCTCAAGTGTTTGAAGATCAAAAGAGATTAAGGGAAACAATGGGAAAACCAAGAGGTGGGATAAAAAGTGAGCTTGAGGAAAAAGAAAAGAAAGGAGGCCAAAATTTAGAAAAAAAAAGAGAGATACCGAGATAAAGAGAAAGAGGGCAGCAATTTGAGAGAAGAGATAAAAAGGGGTTCGAATGAAAAAATAGACAATATTGGTGAGAGGAAAGAGGCTAAGGAAAGAAAAAAAGAGAGTTTCTATATAAAAGCCAAAGAGTGTTTAAATGCAAGAAAAGAGGGGCTGCCCTTAATACTACTTACTTACAAAGAGGCTTTGATTAATTCTGAGTTGCTAACTTCTTCTTTGCCAAGTAGTATTTCTTCTCTTTTGCAGGATTTTGAAGATGTCTTTCCAGAAGATATTCCTAATGGATTGCCACCTTTACGTGGCATTGAGCATCAAATTGATTTTGTGCCTGGATCACAAATCCCAAATAGGCCAGCCTATAGGAGTAATCCAGAAGAGACAAAAGAATTTCAAAGGCAAGTTGAGGAGTTGCTTGAGAAAGGCTTTGTGAGAAAGAGCATGAGCCCTTACTCTGTTCCCATCCTATTGGTACCAAAAAAAGATGGAACTTGGAGGATGTGCGTGGATTGTCGAGCAATCAACAAGATAACGGTAAAGTATCGCCATCCTATTCCTCGTCTTGATGACATGTTGGATCAATTACATGGATCCAAAATCTTTTCTAAAGTTGATCTAAAAAATAGTTACCATCAGATTCGAATGAATCCTGGAGATGAATGGAAAACTGCTTTTAAGACCAAATATAGGCTTTATGAGTGGTTAGTTATGCCCTTCGGCTTGACTAATGCACCTAGCACTTTCATGAGATTAATGAATCATGTTTTTAAGGATTTTCATGGAAAATTTGTTGTGGTGTACTTCAATGATATCTTAGTATTTTCTAACACCTTAGAAGAGCATGTAGAACACCTAAAACAAGTTTTTGAAGTTCTTAGAAAGCAATTTTTATTTGCTAATCTTAAAAAGTGTACTTTTTATGTGGATCGTGTGATTTTCTTGGGTTTTGTAGTTAGTTCTAAAGGAGTTGAGGTTGATGAAGAGAAAATCAAAGCAATTAAAGAATGGCCTAAACCTAAGAGTGTAACTGAAGTTAGGAGTTTTCATGGACTTGCTAGTTTTTATAGGAGGTTTGTGAGAGACTTTAGCACCATTGCTTCTCCTTTAACTGAAGTTATTAAAAAGGATAAGATTTTTAAATGGGAAAAAGAACAAGATGATGCTTTTAACTTGTTGAAAGAAAAGTTATGTTCTGCTCCGTTGTTACAATTGCCTGATTTTTCTAAATCTTTTGAAATTGAATGTGATGCTTCTGGCAAAGGAATAGGTGCTGTTTTGATGCAAGATTCTAAACCTATTGCCTACTTTAGTGAGAAGTTGAGTGGAGCCACATTGAACTATTCCACTTATGACAAAGAGCTCTATGCTTTGGTAAGGGCTTTAGCCACATGGCAACATTACTTGTGGCCAAGAGAGTTTGTCATTAAAACTGACCATGAATCCTTGAAATACTTGAAGAGTCAAGGTAAGCTTAGTAGAAGGCATGCTAAGTGGGTTGAATTCATTGAAACTTTTCCTTATGTAATTTCTTACAAACAAGGGAAAGAGAATGTTGTTGCTGATGCACTTTCAAGAAGGTATGTCTTAGTTTCTACCCTCACTTCTAAATTGATGGGTTTTGATCAAATCAAGGAACTTTATGCTAATGATGTTGATTTTGGCAAAACTTTTGCAGATTGTAAGTTGGGTCCTTTTGATAGGTTTAACCTACAAGATGGGTTTCTCTTTAAGGAAAATAAGTTGTGTATCCCTAATTGCTCTTTACGTGAAGTATTTGTGAGGGAAGCACATTGTGGAGGGCTTATGGGACACTTTGGGGTCCCAAAGACATTAGACATACTTGCTGAAAATTTCTTTTGGCCTGGAATGAGAAAAGATGTTGAAAGAATGTGCACACAGTGTTTGGAATGTAAACAAGCTAAATCGAAAGTGTTACCACATGGTCTTTACACGCCATTACCTGTTCCCACTTCACCTTGGATTGATATTTCTATGGATTTTGTATTAGGTTTGCCTAGAACAAGGTATGGTAAGGATAGTATATTTGTTGTGGTAGATAGGTTCTCCAAAATGGCTCGTTTTATTCCTTGTTTAAAAACTAATGATGCCTCACATGTCGCTAATCTTTTTGTAAAAGAGGTTGTCAAATTGCATGGTATACCTAGAACTATTGTTAGTGATAGGGATGCTAAGTTTTTGAGTCACTTCTGGCGTGTATTTTGGGGGAAGTTAGGCACTAAATTGTTGTTTTCTACTTCTTGTCACCCACAAACTGATGGACAAACTGAAGTAGTTAATAGAACCTTAGGAAACATGTTGAGGGCTGTTTTGAAAGGTAAATTAACTTCATGGGAAGATCACTTACCTATGATTGAATTTGCTTACAATAGAACAATCCATTCTTCTACAGGTATGTCTCCTTTTGAGGTTGTTTATGGCTTTAATCCCTTAACTCCACTTGATTTATTACCATTACCTTCTAATGATATTGCTAATCTTGATGGTAGGACAAAGGCTGAGATGATGAAAAAAATTCATGAGCAAACAAGGCTTGCAATTGAGAAGAAAAATGAACAAACTGCCTTGAGAAAGAATAAGGGTCGAAAACAAGTTATTTTTAAACCTGGTGATTTAGTTTGGGTTCAATTTAGAAAGGAAAGATTTCCTTCCAAAAGGAAGTCAAAGTTGCATCCTAGAGGAGATGGCCCCTTTCAAGTCCTTGAAAGGATTGGAGATAATGCTTACAAGCTAGACCTTCCTGGTGAGTTTCAAGTAAGTGCTACATTCAATGTTGCTGACTTATCTTTGTTTGATGTAGGATCGAATTCGGGGACGAATTCTTTTCAAGAAGAGGGGAATGATAGCATCACTGATAAGGATGGAGTTTTGGATGCTCCAAGAAGGCCATTTACAAGATCTCAAGCTAAAGAATTGAAGACTACGGTTGTTGGACTTCAATATGAAATAAAGAAGCTTCTAACTATAGAGGAAATGCTCAAGCCCAAAGGAGAAGAAGTGTCTAAGTTTTACAATTATTTGGTGGCTCAAATTGAAGTCAAAGAGGAGGAAGATTGGGTCACCAAAATCAGCCCCTAAAGTACACCAAATGGTCTCAAAATGAGCTTAAAAGAGGTCCAAATGGAGGTGTTACAAAAGGAGCCCAATTGGGGTCCAAACCAATGGCCCAAACTAGTTGTTTTAAGGCCCAAATCTGCCCCAAAGGGTCTTGGCCGCCCCTCACCTAATTTTATCACTTTTCACCACCTACCAAATTGTAATGATCTTACAACAACCCCACCTAGTTTTTTTAAGTTATTTTTATGCCTTTGTACTCCTATAAATAGGGAGTTCTTCTCATTCATAAGACACTACATTATTGATTAAGTATATCATACTTTGAGAGTTCTTTTGAACCTTTGTTACTTGTGCTTTGAGATTTATCTTTCAACCTTTACTAGTTCATAGTTCAAGGTAGTAAGATTTCTCTTTTATGATATCTTTGATTCCTTTGTGGCATTCTTAGCAGGCGATTAATACTAGTTATTAATTGTTGTCTCAAGTTACTCGTAAAGCGGTCACGATCCGAATCTATTGTTTTTATTTGCTTTTTAAATAAAGGCGTTTGATTTCTTCCATAAATCAAGACGTTGTTACTTTGATCTTGTCAAGGCTATAGAACTTGTGTTCTTGGAAGTTCTTGGAATTCTTTTCTTCAATCTTTCCCATATCCTTTATTTTCATCTCTTTAATTCTAGTTGTTCAATTCCTTGCTGTTATTGCTTTCGCATTTACTTCTCAAATTCTTACTCTAGTTTGGATTCCCGACCTAGTTGTTATCAGCTTGCCTAGCTCCTATTAGTAGGCGTCATCACGACTCCCGAGGGTGGGAAATCCGGGTCGTGACAAGTTGGTATCAGAGCTCTAGGTTACATAGGTCTCGCTACTCACGGACAAACTTGGTAGAGTCTGAGGGATCGGTACGGAGACGTCTGTATTTATCTCCTAGAGGCTACGGAGTTAGGAAAAATTTCACTTTTGTTCTTTCTTGTCGTGTGATTCTGTTACTCAAATACTGATTGTCTTTCTACTCTATTCTTTTGCAGATGACGAGAACACGTGCTTCCTCTTATACCACGCAGTAGCCCGAGCCCCTAGCAGCAGTTCCTACGAGGGGCAGAGGGCGAGGCCGAGGCAGGGGCAGAGCTCAGCCTCGGGAAGCAATCCCAGAGGTAGAGCCTCATATTGATTATGATGAGGAGGTTCCAGCCCCAGCAGCTTCGGTGGGTCCAACTCAGGTCCCAGAGGGGTTTATAGCCACCCCAGTTCTTCAGGATGCTTTGATCAGATTGGTAGGCATTGTGGAGAGCGTCTCTCGAGCGGGTTTGCTTCCAGTAGCACCAGCCACTTCTTAGGCTGGAGGTGGATTTTAGACTCCTGCTACATGTACCCCGGAGCAGGTAGCTCCCCAGGCTCAGGTTCCAGTGGTTCAGCCAGCTGTGGTAGTTCACCCGGGTATTGTGACTCAGGCCGGAGATGGAGCGGCTATGTCCGCAAATGCTTTGTGGAGGCTTGATAGGTTCTCCAAGATCATCACCACCACATTCAGCGGTACTTCTTCAGAGGATCTACAGGATTTCCTATTTAGCTGCCATGAGATCCTTCGGACTGTGGGTATTGTGGAGACCAATGGGGTCGACTTCGCCACTTTTTGACTAGCAGGATCCGCCAAGACTTGGTGGAGGGACTATTGCTTATCCAGACTAGCAGGGTCGCCATCATTGACTTGGGACCAGTTTGCAGAGTTATTTTTGGATAAGTTTCTCCCAGTTACTCAGCGGGAGGCACTTCGCAGGCAGTTCGAGCGCCTCCAGTACGGCTCTATGATAGTCACGTAGTATGAGACTCGGTTCATTGATCTGGCACGCCATTCTATTGTTATACTCCCCGCAGAGCGAGAGAGGGTGCAGAGGTTTATTGATGGATTGATTCAGCCGATCCATCTCCAGATGGCTATGGGAGCCGGTAGTGAGATTTCTTTTCAGGAGGCGGCCAATGCAGCCCGTAGAGTTGAGATGGCTCTTGCACGGGGAGGTGGTCATGGGTCAGATAAGAGGCCCCATCATGCAGGTAGGTTTAGTGGTACCTCGTCTGGAGGTAGAGATTCTTATGGTAGAGGCCATCCCCTTAGTCCATTTCAGTTAGTCCTCTAGGTCTCTCATGGTACTTCAGATGGTCGTGGTTCTCAGCCGCATTATTCTGACCAGCAGCTTCACAGTTCCCCATCAGCACCCATCAGTGCCCCACCACTTCAGAGTTTTTGGGGTGGACATTCAGGTCGACAGGCTTAGTCACAGTCTTCTCAGCTTTAGCATTCAGGCGGGTGCTATGAGTGTGGTAAGTATGGTCACATCAGGAGGGCTTGCCAGAGGTTGAGAGGTGCTTAGTCACAGCAGCAGGGTCCTCGTCCAATGATACAGGCATCAGGTGAGCCACAGGCCGCCCAGCCAGCTAGAGGTGGGGGTAGAGGCTATAGAGGTGGAGGTAGAGACCATAGAGGTGGAGATCGGACCGCCAGAGGTAGAGGCCAGCCAGCAGCCGATCGTCCCAGAGATATGGTTCAGGGAGGCGGGGCCCAGCCCCGATGCTATGCTCTTCCAACCAGGCCAGAGGCTGAGTCTTCATATGCGGTTATTACAGGTGTGAGCACGTGATTTTTGCTCTCACGACGATTACTCCCAAAATCATAAAATAAAATAGTTTTGATATCACAT
>MU785702.1:7012-21584 GCA_026770625.1 Nicotiana glauca
TATATATATATATATATATATATATATATATATATATATATATATATTGAATTGTACAGGTTGATTGGTAGTCATGTCTAGCCTCGTCACTACTTCGCCGGGGTTTATGCTACACTTCTGTGCTCTTTTGCACAGATCACGGTACCGAAGCAGCTTTTGGACCACAGCAGTAGGATATTAACCGGAAGCTAACTTCAGTCCAGGGACTTATGAGGTAGCCTAGCTGGCGTTCGCGGGACGGAGTCCCTTTCTATGTTTTCAGTTTGTTTTCATTGTACCGAGATAGATATTTATGTATTCTATTCAGACTTGTTTGTAGCACTCTTTAGTGGTTCATGAGGTAGCGACACCAGTCTTGGGTAGAGAAATATTAAACTTCCGCATTTTGGATTTTCAGTTATCTATGTTTTAAAGACTTCTGCTTTTATTTAAATGACTCGTTATTATTGTTATTGTTGGGTTGTTATTGGAAAATGTTTAAATGCTTGGCTTGCCTAGCTCCGACAGTAGCCGCCATCATGACTCCCGATGGTGGAAAATCCGGGTCGTGACAAGAACTGACCTCACAGCTCTTGGTGCAAACTTGTTAGTGTTTACTAGGTTAGTAGGAAAACACATGCAGCCAATAACTTTTAAATGTGTTAGTGAAGGTGGTTTACAAAAAAGCAGCTCATAGGGTTATTTATACCCCAAAACAGATGAAGGAATCATGTTGATAATATAGACATCAGAGTCAATACAATATCCCCAATACTTGACAGGTAAATGTCCTTGAAATCTGATTGCTCGAGTAGTTTCAAGTATGTGTCTATGTCTTCACAACTCCATTCTGCTGAGGTATGTGTCTATGTCTTCACAACTCCATTCTGCTGAGGAGTTTAAGGGAATGATCTTTGATGAATAATTCCATGTGACTGAAACAAAACTTTACAAGCACAAATGAAGAATTCACCAACATTATCTGACCTAAAGACCTTGATCTGCCTGTAAAATTGTGTCTTAATCATAGCAATGAAATTATTGAGCAAGACAATAACATCAGACTTAAGCCTCATGAGAAACACCCATGTCCACCTAGTATAATCATCAACTAGCGTAAGAAACTATCTCATTTCATTATGAGTAGCAACCTTGCAAGGTCCCCATACATCCATATGAATCAAGTCAAAACTGCATATACTTCTACTAGTACTAGTTTGAAATGGTACTCTAGTTTGTCTAGCTAAGGGACAAATTTCACATTTAGACAATGTACTGCTATGTATGTTACTACTATATTCTTGTAGACTGGAAATTCTTTTGAGAACTTGAACTTGTACATGTCCTATTCTTTTGTGCCATATATCCATGCTTCCCTCATTAGCCACTGCAAAGGCTTTATTCACTCTCTTTCCTAGTGCAACTGATAGAATGTATAGATCTTCTTCTCTTTTACCATTCTCCTTCACCCTCCCAGACAAAAGGTCCTGAAATACACAACATTGAGGAAAAAAAGTAACACTACACTTAAGATCTTATGTTACTTTTGAGAATGGCATAAGATTGAACTTGAAAGATGGTACACATAACACATCCTTCAATACATCACCTCCTATGAGCTGACATTCTCCCATATGGGAAATAGTAGCTGAATCCCCTGTAGGTAGTTGAACTTGCCCTGAGTTCCCTATTGAAGTTTCATTTTTTAGCAAACTTTTATCACTAGTCATGTGATTAGTAGCACCAGTATTAACTATCCATTTGCATAGCTCTAAGTTTTCACAGAGTGCTAGATTGCCACAAAAACATTTACCTGCCATGTTGACACTTGTTTCTCCAATGAAGTTCTTATTCAATAATTGCAACAATTGATTGTATTGCTCTTTGGTGAAAGATTGACATGTCTCAACATTGCTTCCTGACTGATAAGTAGTATGTGGGCTTCTAAAGTCCTAGTGTCCAGTTAAGTCAACCATCACTGCATTGACTTTCTTCTTCTGCTTGAAGTTAGTTGGATATCCAACAATCTTGTAACAATTCTCCTTGCGATGTTCCGTCTTATTACAAAATTTATATTTTATAATTTATAGCACTCAATCTTAGTATGACCATTTAAATGACAAAATTCACATTCTAAGTTGTAATTTCTTCTTGGTCAAGCAGTGAAAAGAGCTGTAGGATCAGTGTGACCTGCTTGCCCATATGCATTTCAAGCAATCATCTTCCTACTTTCATCCAGTACTACCATAGCACAGGCTTTATCTATAGATGGCAATGTTGGCACCAGTAAGATTTGACTCCTTGCTTGCTCAAAACCATCATTTAATCCCATTAAAAATTACGGGAGATGTTGATATTCTAATTGCTCAATATATTCAGTACCAAATGAAGGATGCGGTAATATTGAATCATATTCTGCCCAAAGGTCCTTCAATTTAGTAAAATATGTCAAAACAGATGAGATTCCCTGTGTTAGAGTGAAAATCTCCTTGTGCAAGTAGTACAATCTTGATCCATTCACTTTGTCAAATCTCTCCTTGAAAGATGCACATATCTTCTGAGCATTATAAGAAAACAATAATCCTATGACTAGTTATGTACTTACATTGCTCATAAGTCACGAGGTGACGATGGAATTGCATCGATCCCACTGACTTCCCAATTCTACACCAAAATCTTTCCTCGATGTTGATCCGTCAACTAAGCACAATTTGTTCTTCCCTAGCAATGCGACTTTCATCGTACTACTCCACAAAGAATAGTTTTCCATTCCTGTCAAAATTAATCCCACCGACATGGATCCTGGACCGTTTGAAGGATGGAGGTAAAGAAGATGATTATGATCCAGTATAGTTGTGCTTCCGACCACTTCAGTTCCAGATCGAGCACCAGCGTTCACATTAATGGTTGAATCTTCAGAAATTGTCATTGAAATACGAAAAATTAGGTTTTAAAACTTTTGAATTTGAGTAGATCCTCTCAAATTTTTCTTCAATTGCTCGAAAAATTCCCTAGAATCACTCGTTAATACGACTCTGATACCATGATAAATTCATCAATGGCATGCAATTAGAAATCAAAGATCAGGAAGAGAGGAATTTAGAAAGAGAAATTTTGAGAAGAAGAACTCTGCTCGTTCTATTCAATACAGAGATAATGAAGACCACTAGACAGTGAAAAAGGAAATACAATACTTAACTACTCTAACCAACTAGTAGGCCCAGCTGTACAACTAATTACAACTAACTGTAGGAATTAACTTAACTAACTAATGGTTAACTACTAGCTACACCTATACACCTATATCCTTTACACTTTGTAGTAATCTGCATATACGATGTGAAATTCAGGGCATTTTAAACGCAACTCCATAATTGCTTGCCATAGGTGATCATTATGAAGCTTCTAAAACATATTAAGTCCTTGGTGGTATTTGTTTTAGCCAATTAAATCGCCATTGGGAAACAGGGTCCTAAAACCAGGAAAGCAACCAATGGGTAGAATTCCAGAAACCATGAGAGTTTTGGCTCTAGCTTCGTTGATGAGTCTTTCTATTGAATTCTTTAACTATCTCCACCACTGAATTCTTTAATTGTCTCCACCAATTCAGGCACGAGATGCGACGTCTCTGAAATAGATTTTCCATGTAAGAAGCATGCTTGTAGTCATTAATGTCGGGTTGATCCACAACGATGAGTGTTTTTAGAAGAACTTTATTGTTTCTGCCGCAGTTATGAAAAGAGAAGTAGTCTTCATAGAAGAACCTTATAGAAATATAAGATATGTTAAGTGACTGTGGAGGTGGTGGGATGCCATTCTTGAGGAAGAAAAAGGGCTTCATGATGGTTGCTCTGGTCGTCACAAAACTCAGGTCAGACTAGAAAGAATTCAGTGACTTGCTGGGAATATGGTTGCGGAGAAAGCAAACTGAGGGTTACAACAACATGATCAGCTGATGATGAAGAAGAGTCGCCATCACCGAAATTGTATACAGGAATTAAAGGGACCAACAGTTTCTTTCGCGGAACTACATAATCAACAAAACAAGTAAAGAGTAATACCAAGAGAAATAAACAATAGCTGCTTCCCATTGAAGCAAAGCAAGATAGAGCAAATTGATAAACGAAATATGGATTGCAAAATCGTAAGCCGATGCATACAATATTTATAGAGGTGCAATATAAATTGACTTTTCTTAGCCATTTTGGATATTTTTACTTACTTTTCAATATTGAATCTCTGTATTTAGTTTAACAATTAATTAATATGTATTTATCTTTTTTTATTCTTTGTTTTTCTCTTTGAATATGAGTAGCTAGACCTCATAGCTAGGGTTGTGGCTCAACCCTACTGTAGGTAATTGATGGGTCTTGTATTTTAGGGCTAAATTGACTATGGGTGTTTGGTATTTGGGTCAATTTCATGGTTAATTGCTGAATTAGTGGTTGCAAACACTAGTTTGTGTTTAGTTGACTAGGGCTCTACTTGAGAAAGAGAGCCTAAGTCTCTGAAATTGATCCAACAAGGAATTTGGGCATACTCAAGAGATCGATAGCCCCAATTAAAGGGTTAAACCTCGAAAGAGTAATACCCGACTTGAACTCTAGTTGCTTGTGCAAATTTGCACCCAATTGCTCTTGAGAGAGTCAATTGGGCGGAATCACTTGAACCACCGAGAGGTGTAGAGTGGGTAAAGTAGTGCAATGGTTATATCATACTCCCCAATCATGTCAATTGTGACTTAGTTTCAAGTACCCGTCAATTGACCACCTAGGCGGATGTCACTAGCCTTGTGCCCTTTAAACAATTAGATACAACTTGCAATATTTAACTCTTAGCTTAATTTATATTTTGTAGTTTGTTAAAAGTAGAATTATAAAGAAAACCCAAAAATGATGAGAAGTGCAATTTGGAACGCATACGCAATACTAAACTAAATAGATACTCAATTCTAATTCTAGCTCTCTGTGGATATCGATCGTGATCCAAAATTGGGTAAAAGCTATTGCGACCCTCTCTTGCTACAGATTAGAAGTGCGGAGTTGAAAGCGATCAAGTGGCTAGAAGTGCAATATTAAAAAAGGTGACCTCAAAGACATGGAAATACCTCACTAAGGCTTATATGTATTCAACTCCCAACAATCATGGCCCAAAATCAATTTGCAGATATGACCCATTTTGCAAAAATGGCTGATATGGCCAGAAGTGTCTAAAGATGCAAACTCAATAAGGATGGACCTTAAAGTAATATGACACCTAGTTGTGGACTCAAGATCCTAAGACATGGTTTATTGAACCACTTTCGCGAAAATGACCACATTTCGCAAGAATGGCCGATGTGGCCAAAAGGGGTTAGACATGCAAGATTTGGCTAAGACCCCGCAAAGCTGAGAATCTAAGACTTACTAAGAAGACCGGACATTATTTGGGCTGCCTACGTATCCCGCCCCGAGAGACAAGAATCAGTTATGCGTAGTTCGGGAAAATTGGACATGGAAGAAAGCTCTTAAAAAAATACAACTAATTTAGAAAAACTATATTATTGTCTTTTTGAAAAATGTTGGAAAATGTAAAACCTTTTTTGGATTTTCTTTTTCTAATTTTTTCGAAAATGAGGGAAAAGTGCAAAATCTTTTTGGATTTTTTCATTTTCATTTTTTTTGTTTTTTGTTTTTTTAAAGAAGTTGTGAAAGAAAAATATAACTGGGCCCTACTTGCTTCATTTTCACTCTTCTTTCCCAAGCATTAGTCCGCCAAATGACTTTTTTACCCTCAAAGATGCATCATGTATCACATAGGGATGATTGAATGTCTTTTTGGGCCATAAGCCCATTTTGACACAATTTGGATAGGCCTTCTATAACGGGACACAGTGCCCGGAACCGAACCCTGCTAGGTTTGAATGATATGATGCAAATAAGCATGACCTAAAGGCTGACCTAAGGTTGAGGTTCACTAGACAAGGTAATTTGGGGCAGCACGTGGTTGATGGCGGCTGTTATAGTTGTCCGCCCACTCCACGCTCCCACGCCACCCCCTAAAGACACGGGTGACTCGCAAAAGGCCGTGTATGCTCAAACGTACTCCGGAAGACTTGTTGCAGAAAGAAGACTCATGGTTATGTAAATGATGACAACTATACAGTAATAAACACATAAAAAGAAAATTGTAAATAAATTAGAAACTAGCAAATAATAAAATGACATAATGAAAAGAAAAATCAAATAAAGCAAACAAAACACATAAAAACCTCAACCGAATATTCTAAAAGCCAACAAGATCAAGTACTAGCTCGAACCTGCAAGTCCCCAGCATAGTCGCCAGAAATATCACACCCCTTTTTGTACAAACCTCACTAACCCTCTTAAATAAATAAAAGGAATTTTTAAAGCTCGAAAGGGTTTTTAATTAAAAAGTGACAAAATTGTGTGTTCAAAAGAATTAACACAGAGTCGCTACCTGACATTTGACTTCGGTGATCAGGTCACCTTTTTTCTAAAAATAATAAAAAAAATTCCCTTTCAAAACACTTGAGACTCCAAAACTAAGTCTGCACTAGAGATTCGGGTAAGGGGGTTCAATTGACTCAAGGAGAAGGTGTTAGGCACTCCCCAAGTCCTGTAACTAGTACGGCTGCGCACTTGATCAAATCGGCTTTTAAAATATTCAAATTGAGGTAAAACTAAACACAGAAAAAAAAATAAACACACAAGAGGCCCGAGGTCGTCCCCACCTAATATAAGAAAAATGAAAAATGAAAATAAAAATAAAAATACTAAGAGTTCTACTCTTTGCCTCCAAATACAAATACTTCGGGGCATATTCCGGATAAAAATATATACAAATCCATCAGGGAATTCCCTGGATAAATTAACAAGATTCTCTTTTTGTCAAAGACTTACCTCACCACTTCCTTATGTGAAATAATCAAATACACATTAATAAAACATTCTGATTCTTTCACACATATTTATATTTGCATAAAGTTTTCTAATATTTGAAAATTAAAAATTAAAGAAACCAAAGAGTACCCAAATCAATATGAAGTAGAGAAAGCAAATTGTCCATATAACAACAGCTAAGGACAGGATAGCAAATATATACATCACATTCACATGAGAAAAGATAAAGAAGAAAAGATTAGACCGGACCTCTATAATGAATATGATATCGACTGTTTTAAAATTTGACGCATACAACCCCGATCGAACCTCAACAGGTGAAAGACTGATCGAACCTTGATGGAGAACTCGAACATGAACTCGAACGGAAGCCAACAAACAACAACAAACTCGAATCGCCTCAACTCAGTTGAATCCCCTCTTCAGAGAAAAATATCAAAATCCAAACCAGAAAATTTTGTCTGAAATTTGTCTCCAAAATTCGAAATTAAAAAGAAGTAGAAGCATAATTTCTTATTTTGAGTGATTTTATGAAGACGCTATTCTATGACATTTGGTAATAAAGTAATAAAATAATTAAGAAAAGAACTAAATAGGAAAAGGAAGGAGAGTAAGAGACTAAATAAGGTAGTGGACTAAAGAAGGGTAAGATAGATGTTTGCTGCTGGCGAGGAAAGATGAGGAGGAAGATCGAAGAATTTGTTTGAGGTATTTTTGGAAGTTTTTATGGTGTCTCTCAAATGACAGAGATGGGAAATTGGGAGGGACGAGCGGTTGGGTGTTGGAGAGTTGGGCGGCGGCTGAAGGGTTCAGGGGTGTTGATAATGTGTCCTGGTTGAAGAAAAAGGAATGGCTCAAGGGTTATATTGTTCTCTAGGGTTTTGGTCTTGTATTGTCTAAGGTTAAGAACAAAGGTCTTGAAATTGGTCCTTTGGTGGTGGGTTTGACATTGGGCTCCATTTGGACAAGAAGAACTGAAAATTTCATTAATAAATCCAAGTTTCTTCCAAATTAGTATTAAATATTTGTAAAAACATAAAATCACTCATAATTGATTAATGTAAGAATTAAAAATTAAAAGTGAAATAATTTTTCTGATATTTTTAAATATTATAAAAGTAGATAAACATAAGTTAAAATATAGCAAAATAATAGTACTACTACAAGAATATTAATGAACTTAGCTTAAATATAAAATAAGACAAAGCAAAACTATTTTTTATATTTTCGAATTTAAAGTAAAAGAGTCAAAACTAGTTGAAATAGCTATATTAGACCTAAACTAAGTATTTAAATGCTAAAATATGTAAAATCTTTGGGAGGGTCAAAAATCACATGTCAACAACAGCAATTGCAAGAGATGATTTGCTATCACAATAAACTGGTACAGGAGACTGGTGCTCGATTCCCAGTTCTTTGAGCAAGCCAAGTATCCATACAATTTCAGCAACAGTAGAAGCAAAACTGCGATATTCAGCCTCAGCTGAACTCCTTGATATGGTAGTCTGTTTCTTTGACTTCGAGAAAATGAGAGAACTACCAAGCTTGACAAAATAGCCAGTGACTGACTTGCATTTATTGGGTCATGCAGCCCAATAAGCATCACAATATGGTGATAATGACTTTGAACATTTGGCCCCCAGAAAAACTCCTAGTCCTGGATTAATTTTGATGTATCTCACCACTTTAAGTGTTGCTTCCATATGTGACACTTTGGGACTATGCATGAATTGACTGAGACTCTAAACAGCAAATTAAATGTCAGGTCTCGTGATGGTCAAATAGAGCAGCTTACCCAACAATCTTTGATAAGGTCCAGGATTAGTTAACAGTACATCGTCAGATGAGCCTACATGGTTGTCAAATTCAGAAGTGATAAGCTTCAGATTAGGCTCCATAGGGCATCCCATAGGTATTGCACCTGGGAGTCCTAACTCAGAAATAAGTTCCAATGCATATTAACGTTGATGCATCAATATTCCATCACCATTTTTTGCAAATTCTAGGCCTAGGAAATATTTAAGCTCTCCTAGATCCTTGATCTTGAAGGAAGATTGCAGTTCATCTTTAGTTTGTTGAAGCAGTGAAGGATCAGCCCCAGTATTAAGTAAGTCATCAACATAGACCAAAACAATGACTATGTGAGCTTTTGTCTTTTTGATGAACAGAGAGTAATCCATGTGACTTTGTTGAAAACCAGCATCCCATTATTCCCACACCAATGGGAACATCAGAAGAAACAATTGGGGCAGCAGGAGGATTGGTTGAACTTCAGCATTGCTATGAATAATAGTAGAAGGACTGTCCTGTTCAGTTAAAGGAACAGGAATCATAGCTGAAGAGCTTGGAACATTAGGTGTGGCATAAGAGCTATCAGTAGCAGAACAACCTACTACCATTGGTTCCTCACTGAAATTCTGCCTAGGCACTGGACATATATCTAAGAAGAATGAGTTTGATGTGCTTTCAGCTGCATGAAAAGGATACATATATTCATAGAACACCATATCTTGTCTGATAAAAAACAATCTATTCTCCAAATCCAAAAATTATATCCCTTTTGATGTGTAGCATAGCCCAATAGAACTTACCTCACAACTCTTAGTGCAGACTTGTTAGTGTTTACTAGGTTAGTAGCAAAACACAGGCAGCCAATAACTTTTAGATGTGTTAGTGAAGGTGGTTTACAAAAAAGCAGCTCATAGGGTTATTTATACCCCAAAACAGATGAAGGAATCATGTTGATAATATAGACATCAGAGTCAATACAATATCCCTAATACTTGACAGGTAAATGTCCTTGAAATCTGATTGCTCGAGAAGTTTCAAGTATGTGTCTATGTCTCTTTTCCACAACTCCATTCTGCTGAGGAGTTTAAGGGCATGAGCTTTGATAAATAATTCCATGTGACTGAAACAAAACTTTACAAGCACGATTGAAGAATTCACCAACATTGTCTGACCTAAAGACCTTGATCTACCTGTCAAACTGTGTCTTAATCATAGCAATTAAATTATTGAGCAAGAAAATAACATCAGACTTAAGCCTCATGAGAAACACCCAAGTCCACCTAGTATAATCATCAACTAGCGTAAGAAAGTATCTCATTCCATTATGAGTAGCAACCTTACAAGGTCCCCATACATCTATATGAATCAAGTCAAAATTGCATATACTTCTACTAGTACTAGTTTGAAATGGTACTCTAGTTTGTCTAGCTAAGGGACAAATTTCATATTTAGACAATATACTACTGTGTATGTTACTACTATATTCTTGTAGACTGGAAATTCTTTTGAGAACTTGAACTTGTACATGTCCTGTTCTTTTGTGCCATATATCCATGCTTCCCTTATTAGCCATTGTAAAGGATTTATTCACTCTCTTTCCTAGTGCAGCTGATAGAATGTATAGATCTTCCTCTCTTTTACCATTCTCCTTCACCCTCCCAGACAAGAGGTCCTGAAATACACAACATTGAGGAGAAAAAGTAAAACTACACTTAAGATCTTTTGTTACTTTTGAGACTGGCATAAGATTGAACTTGAAAGATGTTACACATAACACATCCTTCAATACATCACCTCCTGTGAGCTGACATTCTCCCATATGAAAAATAGTGGCTGAATCCCCTGTAGGTAGTTGAACTTGCCCTGAGTTCCCTACTGAAGTTTCATTTTTAGCAAACTTTTATCACTAGTCATGTGATTAGTAGCACCAATATTAAATATCAATTTGCATAGCTCTAAGTTTTCACAGAGTGCTATATTGCCACAAAAACATTTACCTGCCATGTTGACACTTGCTTCTCCAATGAAGTTCTTGTTCAACAATTGCAACAATTGATTGTATTGCTCTTTGGTGAAAGATTGACATGTCTAAACATTGCTTCCTGACTGATAAGTAGTTTATGGGCTTCTCAAGTCCTGCTATCCAGTTGAGTCAACCATCACTGCATTGACTTTCTTCTTCTGCTTGAAGTCAGTTGGATATCCAACAATCTTGTAACAATTCTCTTTGCGATGTCCTGTCTTATTACAAAATTCACATTTTATTAGTTTATAGCACTCAATCTTAGTATGACCTTTTAAATGACTAAATTCACATTCTAAGTTGTAATTTCTTCTTGGTCGAGCAGTGAAAAGAGCTGCAGGATCAGTGTGGCCTGCTTGCCCATATGCATTTCCAGCAATCATCTTCCTGCTTTCATCCTATACTACCATAGCATAGGCTTTATCTATAGACGGCAGTGTTGGCATCAGTAAGATTTGACTCCTTGCTTGCTCAAAACCATTATTTAATCCCATTAAAAATTACAGTAGATGCTGATAGTCTAATTGCTCAATGTATTCAGTACCAGATGAAGGATGCGGTAATATTGAATCATATTCTGCCCAAAGGTCCTTCAATTTAGTAAAATATGTAAAAAAAAAATGAGATTCCCCGTGTTAGAGTGAAAATCTCATTGGGAAAGTAGTACAATCTTGATCCATTCACTTTGTCAAATCTCTCCTTGAAAGATGCACATATCTTCAGAGCATTACAAGAAAACAACACTCATATGACTAGTTCTCTACTTACATTGCTCATAAGTGACGAGGTGACGATGGAATTGCATCGATCCCACTGACTTCCCAATTCTACACCAAAATCTTCCCTCGATGTTGATCCGTCAACTAGGCATAATATGTTCTTCCCTAGCAATGCGACTTTCATCGTACGACTCTACAAAGAATAGTTTTCCATTCCTGTCAGAATTAATCCCACCGACATGGATCCTGGACCGTTTGAAGGATGGAGATAAAAAGGATGTTTATGATCCAGTATAGTTGTGCTTCCGACCACTCTAGTTCCAGATCGAGCTCCAGCATTCATATTAATGGTTGAATCTTCAAGAATTGTCATTGAAATACGAAAAATTAGGGTTTAAAACTTTTGAATTTGAGTAGATCCTCTCAAATTTTTCTTCAACTGCTCGAAAAATTCTCTAGAATCACTCGTTAATACGTGTTGGGAATAAACCCCGAAATAAATAGTATTCACGGTATTAGTGATAAACGCAGAACACTAAGTTATGGTTAAATCAGCAAGAATAGAAATGCAGCAATAATGACACCAAGATTTTACGTGGAAACCCTTCTGAATAAGGGAAAAAACCACGGCCAAGAAGAGCAACTGATATCACTATAGCGAGGAATTTTACACTGTGTAATAACGAGTAAAAATACTCCTAAGACCACTACACCCTCAAAAGAAGTAAACACTATTTTACCTTTTTCACCTCACTACAATATCTCTCACACTCTATTTTTCTTCACAAACTATTTGCTTATAGTTTATGGACTTGCTCTCTCTTTTCTCTCTTTGTTGGTGTGTAGAAATGAGAGTTGAAGCTCTCCTTTTATAGCCAAAACCTCACTCTCTAAAGCCTACAACATTTGACAATTTCTATACCCTTTTTACACAATTTCAACAAGGTTGGCTACCAAACCAAACCAAGTCAATAAAATTAACTACCAATATTTGTCCAATGCAACAAGGTTGGCTACCAAACCAAACCAAGTAAACAATATTGGCTACCAAACCATTTGAATGAGATGGATACCATATCAATCTCCCCCTCCAGTCTCATTCATCTAGAGAAGGTAGCAATGTCTTCTAGTCCGAGTGCATGCCGACAAGTTCTTTGCATAGCTCGAACTTATCTCTTGGTACCACTTTGGTTAGCATATCAGCAGGATTTTCACTCGTGTGAATCTTTTTGACCTGTAAAGATTCGTTCTCCACCTGCTCACGAATCCAATGATATCTCACATCTATATGCTTTGTTCTTGCATGGTACAAGGAGTTTTTGCTTAGGTCTATTGCACTCTAACTGACGCAATAGACACCATACTCCATCTGTCGCAATCCAAGTTCTTGAAGAAATCTCTTAAGCCATATCATCTCTTTGCCAGCTTCAGTAACCGCAATATACTCTGCTTCAGTTGTAGATAGTGCGACACACTTTTGCAACTTCGACTGCCATGATATAGCTCCCCCTGAAAAAGTAAACAAATATCCAGTAGTGGATTTTCTATTATCAAGGTCACCTGCCATATCCGAATCTGTATAGCCATTCAAAATTGGATTTGATCCTCCAAAACATAAACATTCATGTGAGCTTCCTCTTATATACCTGAGTATCCACTTTACAGCTTCCCAATGCTCTTTTCCTGGATTTTCGAGAAATCTGCTAACAACACCGACTGCATGAGCAATATCTGGTCGAGTGCATACCATTGCATACATCAAACTTCCGACGGCAGAGGAATAAGGAATCTTGGCCATTCTCTCTTTTTCCTCCGTTGTTGAAGGACACATCTTCTTACTCAACTTTAGATGACCAGGAAGGGGTGTGTGAACCAACTTTGCACTTTTCATATTGAAGCACTCCAGTACACGTTCTATGTACTTCTCTTGTGACAAGTAAAGCTTCCTTTCGTTTCTCGAACGAGTAATTCTCATGCCCAAAATCTGCTTAGCATGACCCAAGTCTTTCATTGCAAAAGACTTATTCAACTGTTTCTTCAACTCGTCAATCTTGGAAGAATTTCTGCCCACAATCAACATATCATCCACATATAGCAAGAGGATGATAAAGTCATCATCAGAAAATTTTTGTACAAACACACAGTGATCTGAAGAAGTCTTTTTGTAGCCTTGCTCCCCAATAACAGACTCAAACTTCTTATACCACTGTCTGGGATCTTGCTTTAATCCGTATAGACTCTTCTTAAGTTTGCATACAAGATTTTCTTTACCTTTTAGCTTGAAGCCCTCAGGTTGTTCCATGTAGATCTCCTCTTCTAAGTCACCGTGAAGAAAGGCAGTCTTCACATCCATCTGCTCAATCTCCAAATCAAGACTAGCAGTCAAACCAAGAACTGTCCGAATGGAGGACATTTTCACGACAGGAGAAAATATTTCTTCAAAGTCAATACCTTTCCTCTGACTAAATTCCTTGACAACCAATCTAGCTTTGTATCTGGTCTTCAAACTGTGTTCTTCAGCTTTAACTTTGAACACCCACTTATTCTTCAAAGCTCTCATGCCTTTAGGCAATTTCACCAACTCATAAGTATGGTTCTCATGCAGAGATTTTATCTCATCTTGCATGGCTTCAATCCATCGATCCTTGTGCTCATCTTCTATGGCCTCCGCATAATATTCAGGTTCTCCCCCATCAGTGAGTAATACATACTCAGCGGGTGAATAACGGGAGGAAGGAGTATGGGGTCTAGAAGACCTCCTGAGTGGAATATCTAGCTCTTCCACAGCTTCATGAGTAGGAGCATATGGCTCATCAACATTAGCGTTGTTATCATCATCACCATCAATATGTTGATCTGGAATATGGTTCTGAGCATCACCATCATCATTGAGCCCACCAACGTCATCTGCATTTTTATGAGGAACTTGATCAAGATTAACTAAACCTTCAAAACTTGAAGGTTTTAGTTTCTCCACTTTATTAATATCTTCAGTGGTTTGATCCTCCACGAAGATAACATCACGGCTTCTCACGACCTTCTTCTCAATTGGATCATATAGCTGATGATAGGCTATAATTACATATTTTAGTCGATTATTACACTCTAATTTAATGCACTTTAGTTGAGTTTGTGCTTTAATCGCTAGTGTTTTGCAC
>MU785709.1:13078-40628 GCA_026770625.1 Nicotiana glauca
AAACACTTCAAGTTCTCTCTAATACAAAACTTCCTTTAGCAATTCTCTTGTGTTCTTTCTTCTATTCTCTTAGCGATCTTGAGTGTAGTAGGGCTGACTTGGCATAGCAAGAACGTGAGCAAGTTGTGCAAGATCGTGAGCAAGTTGTCAAGTGCCGCACGTGTATTTAGTTAAGAACTAAGGACGTGACAAGTCTTTATAGTCTTTATATTCATTATTTGAACAAATAAAAATCATGAAAAGTTTTGATACTATATTCCACTCGAATCACTAGAGAGATTTCTTCTTTTGTTAAAACCACGTGCAACCCGACCAACAAATTACATAATCACACACCATAGCAGAACACCAAACAATATCATAAACTTCTCAATTACACTTAAAAAATAATGGAATACATGAGGGAGCTTTTACCCACTCGCATAAGTTAATCTCCTCAACTATCAACACAAGGGCTTCTAGTCAAGTACGTTTCCATTTTAAGCAAGGAATATGAGTGCATATAGTTGTACCACGAAAATATATTGGACTAGAAAATTATAAAGACTCGTTTGATACAAGGGATATGGAATAATTAATTCCAAATTAGATCTGAGATAAATTTATTTTACGTTTGGTTGAGATAAAATTATAGTAGAGCTAATTTCGGGATTAGTTATCTGAGATTGTAGAGATTTATATCGCTATGGGATGATGGGATAACCAATCACATGATAACTAATTCCGAAATAATTAATCATGAGATAACTTGTTTTCCAATCATAAAATAATTATGGAGTCGTTTGGTATGCGATATCAGGTGGGATATCAACCAAACATGATATAAATTTAATCTCAGACCGGATTTTCCATTTTATCCCACCTTATTCCATCAAACTAGGTATTATTTTATACCACCTCTCGGGTGGGATAAATTACTATACGTATTATAATCCCACGTACCAAAGGACCCTGAATCTATAACAAGTATTCACAGTCCGTACCCTGAACGGAACAAGTACCGACGTACTAACGACCCTTGCTCGTGTATAAGTACCAAAAACCCCCCACCTATTCTCGTAATCTCTTATTTCCATAAAGAGTAGTATTGTCTTAATACCTCCATTCTGTGCCCTAAAGATCCATTTACTCTACTGGATCAGAAATCGGAGCCCGCCATCTTTATTCGCATATTCTTTTCCCTTAACGTCTCTCCTACTCCTATCTAGGGTTAGGGTTTGGTTTCTAAAATTGCTCCTCCTTTCGTTCAGTTCTCGATTTTAGTTTCATTGAATTTAGGACTTGTAATTGTGAAGTAAATTGAGGGGAATTTGAGATTCCCATAGCGATGGGAGTTCCAGCATTTTACCGATGGTTAGCTGAGAAGTATGAAATGGTTATTGTGGATGTGATAGAAGAAGAGGCCGTTGTTATTGAAGGCGTGAAAATTCCAGTGGATACGAGTAAACCTAATCCGAACAAAATTGAATATGATAATCTGTACCTTGATATGAATGGTATCATCCACCCATGTTTTCACCCTGAAGACAGAGTACGTTTTTTTACTCTTGATTTTGATTCAGTTAATTTTTCGTTAAATTCTGTAGCTAGTTTATTTGGGTTTAAAATTTCAGTAATGAAGTTGATAGTTTGCTTGTTATGCTTTTGAATTGTTTTTGAATGTTTGTACAACAAACCATACATTATGTATGGTTTGTTGTTTGTTCAATGTTAAATTTTAAAACAAGAAGAATTTTGGGAAATTTTGTTCCCAGGTGCACCCAAGGTTGTGGCCTAGTTGTCTATGAAGTAGGAGCAGAACCATTGTTGTGAACCAAGCTGACCCCATAAGGGCTTATGGGCTAGAAGAGGTGAATGAGGCTAAGTCAATTGGGGTTAGTGGGCTGAGTAAGATGTTGGAGAGTTTTATTTGGGATCCAGGCCCATTTAGCAAAGGGTTAAAAGGGGACTAGGGGTTATTAAGAAGGATTATGCGAATTCTAATATTGAACATGTTCTATCTCATCTCTGCTCTATATCTCTGTTCCTCATCTCCTTCTGTACATCTGCTGTAATCTCCTTCTTCTTAGGAGTTATTCTATGTTATTTCCATCGTCATTCCTTGTAATTGTTTAGTAAGGGCAATACTACAAGTGAGTTACTTGTGTGTGATTTGGTTATTGCAAGTTTGTTACATTGGTGCTTTCATCCATCGGACTCCAATGGCGGTACTAGATCGATTCAATGGCAGTGGAAACCTCGAGAGTTGGATTTGTCGGGCCGAGCAGTACTTCACCTACCTTGGCTTCTCCGAGAAGGATTGGCTGCCTCTTCCTTACTTCGGCCTTGAGGGTGAAGCTCTTACTTGGTTCACTTGGTTGCATCGGAACGAGCAATTCTTTGATTGGAAGCATTTTACGACAAAATTGCGATTACGATTTCCCCAACGGAGCTTTGCTTGTCTCGTGGTGAGTTTGGACGATCCATCACTAGTCTGTTTTACTACTGAGCGGTCAGATGCTAACGTCCTTGCTGATGCCATGGATTATGATTTAAACGATGCAACATCAGATGAGGTCCAGGTGTTCGATGAATGCTCTCACCAAAATGAGGCTCGTGCTTCTACTACACAATCTACTCATATCTCTGTTGGCATAGTTTCCGAGATAAACGGTCCAATTCAGGACAAGGTATTTGACGAATTTACCCAGAGTGATGAACAAAGTGATGCAACACTCCTTGTCCCTCTTGTTGGACATGATCATCTTGTACCTAGTAGGATTGAGCCCTTTACTTTCTCTGAGAGTTTGTGTGTTGAATCTGTGAAGCTTTTGAGTGCAACAACCCTTACCTCTAGGATGAAATCTGAATTGGAATCTGAACAAGTCGGGTTGGACCAGGTGTTTGCCAAAATTCCACAACAAAGTGCCGACCAATAACTCATCCAATTTGCACCTCTGATTATGGATCCTTCTGCTAGCTTGGTCTCAGGTGATAAGTTTGTTTTTGGTCAAATACTTGTTGTGCCTGTTAATTTCAATTTAAACGATCGTCATATGCTTGATATTTATGATTGCTGTCATATGAGGGCTTGCGCATCTCGTTGTTATGAGTTTGAATCAACAAAAGGGACTATCCTATTTTGTAGTGGTGTGGACGAGTGGTTCGATACATGGCAAGATTTTAAGGCTGATTCGGGTACATAGTGAGGGCTTTATTCCACTTATCACCACAATAGATTTAGACGGTGAATATGTCGAGATTGCAGAGTTTTCTCCTTGCTTCGTAGATCAATCATCTGTGTCCTTGTTGCCTGATGGTTTTCGGAATGTCGCAACACATACGAGCTTGAAATATAGAGTGGTATTCTCTGGATGCCAAGCGTTGGGAGGTACACAAATTTATATAGTGCCGAATGAACAACTGGAACGAGATATGCCAGCGAAGTATGTCGATGCCTCTGTTTATAGCAACCCTCCTATACGTATAATTGAATTGGCAACCTTTGAAGACTTGCATCTTGTTGAATTTTTCATGGACCCTATAATTTTTTACGATCAATATCTCGATAATTTTGTAATGGAGAAAGAGGGTGCCATTCTGACTAGAACAAGGCATTCTGTTAAAGTACTTCTTGAAGATATGACTGAAAGTTCTTCTGTGGGATTCAATGATCACCATATTTTGAACCAATTTCCATCCGTTCATGGTGCTAATTTTCTTTTAGTAACCATTCACGCAACTACATTGGCTCTTTGTGTATGGGATGCAGGAATAAGTTTCGTGTTCTTGGCTCTAATAGGTTCTATAGAGAATGTGGAGGCACTAGTGTTGTGGGGATATACTGGGAAACTTTGCTTCCTTACTGATTCTAACTCTAAGACTAGAATGTGGGATCCCGGACGATCATGGGTTGTGAACTCTTACAATTTGCAATCTGATTTGGCACGATATTCTTATATTGACACAAACCAAAATTTGCTTCCCTGTTTAATGTTTACTGAAGATAGCCTTATTCCTTCTTGTGACTGATTCATTTGGTGAATTAAATTTGGCCAAGGATGACATTGAGTTGTTAAGACACGTCGACTGCTTTAGTACACGAATTGCTATAACTGGGACCCTGGTTGCACTTGGTCCACCTAAATTCACGTTCACTGGGCTGATGTTACAATTTTTCTGTGCTGCCCTTTTTAATGTAGTTGTACTTTTTGGAACGAGGTTTTTCACTGTAATGTGGAATATAAATTGTGCCAAGGAGATAAAAATAGTATGCACAAGTGATGCTCATTGCATGGCTTGTGAAATTATCAATTATCAGTTGGGAGTGACTTTCGCTTCTGTAACCTCTTTATTCGCTACCGAACTTTGTCGTGCAATAGCGAGAGGGAATATGTCAACCGAATCATCACTGTTAAGTTCGAATCGTTGGAAACTGAGTGGAATATTTTCATCTATTCTTGAGGGTGGTTATATGTCAAGTGTACACCAAGCTGCTCTTTGGGAAAACTATGATGCACATATCTATTTGAAGGCACTGCCTAATAATTTCTTGCCCTCTTATCTCTTCTTGATGTTACTGAAAGTTACTATGATCCTAGCTGGACAAGAGACATGTTAAAGCACTCCAAGATCATCATTCTTTTTAAAGGCATCATTGCTCGTGCTGTTGGTTTGGTGAGAATTGTTCAGGAAGCTCAAGTGAAGTGTGACTCTCTCCATGCTAAGATTCTAACTTGCTGCCTTATGATTTGTGTTGTGACGTTGGACCAAAGTTTGTCCATGCTACAGTGGCCACCATCTCATGTCCAGTAAATTGTGCTTGCTCACATATGCTCCTCCTATTTCCCAGAACACCTCTGTCCGGAGATATTGGCGAAGAGTGTGCTGCTACCATTGTTCTTGACTCGAACCTTGAGGACAAGGTTCTTTTTGAGGACGGGAGTATTGTTGTGAACCAAGCTGACTCCATAAGGGCTTATGGGCTAGAAGAGGTGAATGAGGCTAAGTCAATTGGGGTTATTGGGCCGAGTTAAATGTTGGAGAGTTTTATTTGGGATCCAGGCCCATCTAGCAAAGGGTTAAAAGGGGACTAGGGGTTATTAAGAAGGATTATGCGAATTCTAATATTGAACATGTTCTATCTCATCTCTGCTCTATATCTCTGTTCCTCATCTCCTTCTGTACATCTGCTGTAATCTCCTCCTTCTAAGGAGTTATTCTATGTTATTTCCATCGTCATTCCTTGTAACTGTTTAGTAAGGGCAATACTACAAGTGAGTTACTTGTGTGTGATTTGGTTATTGCAAGTTTGTTACAACCATGAGGACACTCAGGTTTGTATCCCAGCGGAGGCAAAGTACGCTACGCAATTTCTTCCTATCTGCATATGCTTGGTGGACATTTACTTGGTACCTGTGCTGGTGGGAGGTAGCAGGTCCCCGGTTGAGTAGTCGGGGTGCAACACAAGCTGGCCCAGAAACCACTGTCATAAAATAAAGCAAAAAAATGTCGTTCACGAGTGTAAGGAACAAGAAGGAAATTTTAAGCTTTTTGGTTACGGAAATTTTCTTTTTTGTAATTTTTAACTTGGAGGCATGATGATGTCTGTCAACTATTTCTGCTGTAATAAAATGCTAAAGAAGTGCCTCTTTAGCTGAGTCAAGAACTTTGGGACGAGCAATAATATGTCTGCTCAATGGATATATGCCTTTTAAATAAAATAAGCTGTTTATGTAGATATATCTTGTTGGTGGTGGAAAGTTGCATTGTTGGAAGTAGGTCGAGGCCATAGTAAAAATAGTCACACTATGACGAACAAGATTTATATAGTGGACCCAAGATAATTTAGGATTGAGCCATATATTGACTGATTGTTTGAAAGGATCAATTTCATTTTACTTTAAAACATGCTTGTGTGTTACTTTATAGAAAAAACATGCCCGTGTATTAATCTAGAAGATTCTATTTAAATTAAAAATGTCAAAATGGGGATCTCTCACTGCTTTGCTGCTATTTTCCTATCCATTTTATCATGGATCATATTAATTTTTGTAGCAAGAATGTATATAGAGAAAGAGTCTGGTGTTGCAAAAGGATGTGTCCATTTTGGACTAATTTTTCCAGTCAGAGACTAATAGTGTTCGCCAGTTTTTGTTCAAAAGAAACAAATGTTTTCATAGAAAATGAGTTTGGGCATGCTTATCTTAGTTTTCTACTGCTTTAATGTTGCAGGTGAGAGCTTAGCTTTTAGATGTATAGAAATTAGAAATTGATAGAAGCTTTTCTTGTTGAACATGACGACACCTTTTATTTTGTCAAAACTCTGTCTATATGTGTAATTATAGATTTCTGGACTGCCTGCATCAATGGTTGGTTCCCCTTTGGATGCCATATTTGAACTACGGAATTTGTCCTAGTATCCATCTCTCTATCCTGTTTTAATTGAAGGGGAAATATAAATAGAGCGTGGGAAAGTTGTGCTCGTTTAGCGGCCAATTTTGAATCATATTGGATACTATTGGAGGATGCTGGCTTTTTGGTTTTTGTCTGTGTGATGACTGATGTGTATGCTATTTCCATCTCTTCTGCATTGTCTTCTAGCTTACTATACTTTCTTATGCAGCCCTCTCCAACGACATTTGAGGAGGTCTTTCAGTGCATGTTTGACTACATAGACAGGCTTTTCTCTATGGTGCGTCCTCGAAAGCTGCTATATATGGCTATTGGTGGGTAATAAGGTCGAACTGCCTTTTAATGATAGTATGGATGATGTATTTAGGATAAAATGTATTTCAGAACAGGAAGTTGATTGATGGAAAAGAATAATCTTTTCAAAATTTTGTAAGTAGGAAATAAAGGAAAATGGTATTGCAAAAGGGATTTAACATGCATGTTAATTTACTCCTTAAAACCGATTTCCTACTTCTAAGATCATAACCCCTCTCTATAGTTTTGAATTATGTCTCACTTTCACTCATCATAATTTTTTTTTATCAAATTATGTCTCATGTTCATAGCTTCGACATGTATATACGTGCACACATTTCCATTTCTGATATTTTGATATCCTTTACAGTTAATTGGCGTATTTAACATATTTATAACTCGATTGTTCTATTTCAGTTCTAATTATTGATTGATATTTGTGGTAGATGGTGTTGCACCTAGGGCGAAAATGAATCAGCAGAGATCTAGACGTTTTAGGGCAGCAAAAGATGCAGCAGATGCGGTACATGCAGTATTGACTTTCTCTAGAGATATATTGTCAACTTCGAAATGTTTTAAGGTTCTATCTCATCGAATCTTTTTTAGGCAGCCGAGGAGGCAAAGCTGCGGGAGGAATTCGAGAGAGAGGGCAGGAAACTTCCCCCTAAACAAGAATCACAAGTTTTTGATTCAAATGTCATCACTCCTGGGACTCCATTCATGGGCACATTATCAATCGCTCTTCAGTACTACATTCATCTTAGACTAAACCATGATCCAGGATGGAAAAACGTTAAGGTATCCTTGATGCAAATCCTTTCTGTTTCTAGTTTTCATTCTCTTTTTGTTTTCTCTGAATACTCTTTTGTGTTTGCCCTGTCTACGATGTTGAACTTATTCCGTGCTTATTATTTCAATTACTGTTTGAAGGTTATACTTTCTGATGCAAATGTTCCTGGTGAAGGGGAGCATAAAATTATGTCCTATATTCGCCTTCAAAGAAATCTTCCTGGTTATGACCCAAATACACGCCATTGTCTTTATGGTTTGGTATGTCTTATCTTTTGAATTACTTGCAATTTGCATTCAGAACACTTCTCTATGATTTCTTGAAGTTAATGTTAGACAACTTACATATCTGATTCTGGTTCCACATGACAGGATGCAGATCTAATCATGTTGGGTTTGGCTACTCATGAAGTTCACTTCTCGATACTGAGAGAGGTTTAATGTTCGACTTGTTTATGTTCTCTAGTTGCGCATGTGAACATTTTGGTTTTAAAGGATTTTGAAAAGAAAACTGTAGTTTTTATGTTCACAAAGAACCCTATTTTTTTATAATGGCTCACAAAGAACCCTCGCTTTCCCTTATTGTTCTTAAAATTGTTGATATTGGTTCTGGTTCTTCTTCAGCATAACATTTTGTCATATTGTGTATCTCTTTTTAGAAGTCTTATGTTCTGTCTTTTACTTTGCCTCTTATTTTGACGAATCTTGCATCTCTACGTCAGGTTGTATTTACTCCAGGTCAGCAGGATAAGTGTTTCCTTTGTGGTCAAATGGGTCACTTAGCTGCAGATTGCGAAGGCAAGGCAAAACGAAAAGCAGGAGAATTTGATGAGAAAGGCGATGCTGAGGTCGTGGCAAAAAAACCTTTCCAGGTAACGTTTGAGTTTTCTGTGTACGAAGCATAGATTTTTAAGATGTTATTCACAAGTAATATCTGCAATTCACTTTCCTAATCTTGTGCATCTGTTGCAGTTCCTCAACATATGGACTTTGCGGGAGTATTTAGAATATGATATGAGAATTCCGAATCCTCCATTTGAGATTGATCTCGAGCGGATTATTGATGACTTCATATTCATTTGTTTCTTTGTTGGCAATGATTTTCTCCCACATATGCCTACACTTGAGATCCGTGAGGTCTGTACTTTCTGGATTTGGTTTCCCTTGTTTTCTATATCTTATAGCTGTGCCTTTGCCCCCGAACTATACTTGTGAGTTTTGACTAGCTAAACAAAGAAGTGAAATAAAACCAAGTTTTATATTGTAGACTTGCCACGAATAAAGTTTTGTATCATGTGGTGTTGTCTATCTCTTTTGTTGAGCCAATGCTTTGTTACATTTTTAAAACTAAACTTAAGATTTAGATTCCAAGATTCCGAGTGCTAACTTTGATGGAAAGCTCAAGTAGTGATATTTCAATAGGTAAGAGGTGGTCTGTGGTGAATACATTTTGGGGAAAACTGGTCACAGGAACTCCTCCATTATGCTTAGAGGCTGTTTGGCTAAGCTTATAAGCTGGTCAAACTGGCTTATAAGCACCTTTTGACTTATCTACGCTTTTGGTAAACACCCAAAGTGCTTTTAAGCCAAGTGCTTATAAGCTAAAATCAGCCATAAGTCATAAGTTGGTCACCCCCAACTTATCGCTTTTCAGCTTATAAGCATTTTCAGTTTGACCAAGGCTTTTAGTAGTTTATCCTTAATAATATTTTTTAATTCACAAAATATTTTTCCCAAAATAAATTTCCAAATTTCTCTTCATTCCATATTCATTTTTCATCTTTTTCTTTACAAAGAAATTTTTTAATTTAGAATCTTTTGTAATTTTTGAGGATATTTTAGTCATTTTAACAAAAAATAGCTTGTCTACACTTTTCTACCAAACACATCAACTGGTTATTGTCAATTTCAGTATGTCTATCCAAACACGTAAATACTTATTTAAAAAATGTTTTAGCACTTAAAAATGCTTTTCATCACTTCAAACTTATCAACTATTTACAATAAGTTAATCCAAACGGGCTCTTGGTAGATCTTGATAGCCTACTGTTGCGATAATGATATGTTGATTGGCCTTGAAGGAGAAACTGTGAAAATGATGTGATTTATATGAAAGGAACACGTGTTAACCTTTTCAACAACAACAACAATAACCCAGTATAATCCCACTTAGTGGGGTTTGGGGAGGGTAGTGTGTACGCAGACCTTACCCCTACCCTGGGGCAGAGAGGCTGTTTCCAAATAGACCCCCGGCATCCTTCCCTCCAAGAACTTCCCACCTTGCTCTTGGGGAGACCCGAACTCACAACCTCTCGGTTGGAAGTGGGGATTGCTTACCATCAGTTAGATGAAAAGCTAGCTTAGGAGCATTTATGTATTAAATGGTGCTACATGCTCTAGAATAGGCAAAACATGGCGTTGTATAGTTGAAAGAGAACTAACAGCTGAAAGGTAAGAAAGATCAAAACAACTAATGATGATCTGGAGGTTTTAACTTATCAATTATTTACAATAAGCTAATCCAAACGGGCTCTTGGTAGATCTTGATAGCCTACTGTTGCGATAATGATATGTTGATTGGCCTTGAAGGAGAAACTGTGAAAATGATAAGAGGAATAGATGACATAAATTGTTATTTATCATCACACGTGTGGGTAACTGTTTTATATGAAAGGAACACGTGTTAACCTTTTCAGTTAGATGAAAAGCTAGCTCAGGAGCATTTATGTATTAAATGGTGCTACATGCTCTAGAATAGGCAAAACATGGCGTTGTATAGTCGAAAGAGAACTAACAGCTGAAAGGTAAGAGAGATCAAAACAACTAATGATGATCTGGAGGTTTTAACCTTGCCAGCTTGGAAAGATCTTTTCTCCCATGTTTTAGCACATGGCTGGCCACTGATTAATCACTTCTCTTTCTGTTTCCCCTCTTCAGCTAGATAACATGAACTTATAAATTTTCTTGATGTTTTGGAGAATCTGTTTAATGTATATTCTTACTGGAATGCAGTAATAAGGTCTCTATCCCCCTTAGAATCCTTAGAATCGTCTAGTGGATTTTTTGGGAAGATTGTGCTATGATTTTCTTCATTTTTGTTTATATTTCCTCCTGTTCAGGGTGCAATAAACTTGTTGCTTGCTGTTTATAAGAAGGAGTTTAAGTCTATGGGAGGGTATCTAACTGATGGTAGTCAGGTATTTGGTTGTTTGCTAAAGGCTCATAGATCTAAATATTTCCTGGTTAAAATCTATATACCAAGTTATTCTTGGAACTTTTACTTATATCTGTGATTTATCATTTACTACTTTTCCAGCCAAATCTTAGCAGGGTGGAGCATTTTATTCAGGCTGTGGGATCGTATGAAGATAAGATATTCCAGAAAAGAGCTCGCTTACATCAGGTCTGCTCTTGTCTGATCATTCCTTGCATTTTCTTCTAAACTTAATAAAAGAACCTACCTTCATTGCCTTTAGTTTATTGCAGAACATTTTCTTTTGATTTTGAACTTGAATAGTATCTTAACATGAAAAGGTTAACTTGCTGCTCTGTCCTGTTTCCGTCGTCAATTAAGAAATTGATAACGAGAAGAGGACAAAAAAGAGGAAAGGAGAGTGGAATTTCTTGGGACTCATGATCTGTGAAAAACCCTTGTAGCAGTGTTAGTGGCAATAGTTTGTTTTTCAAAATGTTGTTGTAAATTTAGTGGTGACTTACTGCTAGCTTCAATACAGAGTTACCATTATTCAAAGTGTTATTCTACAATTAAACCTTTCTATTCTATTCTAGCGCAAAATCTTCTTTGAAATGATGCTTTCGATCATTTTTATTCTCAATGCTTTCAATCATTTTTTGTCTTCAATGCTTTCGATCATTTTTTGTTCTCTAGCTCTCTAAAGTATCCTTGCTTGGAGCTAGGGCTTTTCCCTTTTGATTGCTTGCTAGTCACATTATCTATTAAAATAGGTACTTTTGAGTGCCGGCCTCCTATTGCATGTAACTGGGACTTACACTTCACTTTTTTGTGGTTTTATTTCTTCCAGAGACAATCTGAGAGAATCAAGCGTGAAAAGGCCCAGTTAAAAAGAGGAGATGATTCCGCTCCTCAAGCTGAACCTGAATCTTTGGTTCCAGTTGCTCGGTTCGGTGGTTCGCGGCTTGCTTCAGGTCCTTCGCCTTCTCCCTATCAACCGGGGGGATCTTCAAGACGTGACCAACTTCGGCATGGCACATCAAGTCTTTCAATCCTTGACATTCAGAGCGAGCACTCTGGGACTGTTGATGAAAAAGGATCTGTTACTCGTGCCAAAAAAGTTGCACGTTTGAGTTCTGGGGCCACGATAGGAGCTGCAATTGTTGAAGCTGAGAATAGCCTTGAAATAGAAGTATGTTTTCCTTCTTAGGCAGGGGCATTTTCAGTGTAATTCTTAGTCCAGCATCGTTAGGACTAACTAGTATCTGATGGACTTAGCTTTGTTTAGCTGTCTTATAGGAGTGTATAATGTTATACCGTTATTTAACCTTTTATTCTTGATTTTCTGCATGTATTGCTTTCATTCCTTTGACATTTTTGAATGTCATCTAACACAATTCTTTTGGTTGTGACATCAGGTATTAGAAAACAAAGAAGAGCTGAAAACAAAACTAAACAAGTTGATCCGCGAGAAGAATGACGTTTTTAATTCAGAGCATCCTGAGGAAGACAAGGTGCGAAAATAGCATATTTCCCATAAGCTTTTACGGACTTTAAGGTCAAGTTGGTAGTAGCATAAGGGCTGAAAGTGATCCAAGAGTTTAGGAAAATAAGTTTTACTGAAAGCTGCTATTTGGTCGCATTATAATATATATGGCTCTTGGAAAATGCTACTCCATGCGGCATTTTAAAAATCCACTTACTATTTATGTAGTCAAACAATTGGATTTTTTGAGTTTTGGAGTTGATAATTTATAACATTTGTGATGTGATTCAAAACCAATAATTTTGATTTTATGAGAATGAAATCCACTCACTATTAGTGGGATTTCCAGTCAAAGCCTATACCAATTGTCAAATTCTTAGCTATAATATACAAGTCAGAAAGTGATGCATTTGGAACATGTAGGGCCCGAAAAACCAAAACTAACCAAGCGTCAGCATGAGCTTTTCAAGTTTGTCTGAAAGTTGATCTGCAGAAGAAGCCTTAGAATCAGTTTAGTGTAGAAAATCGTTAAAATGTCTGTGTTGGTGAATTAATATGGTAAATGCAAGGTATGCTGGATTCACTGTTAGACATCTTGCAGTCCTTGTAAGAAGAACAAGGACATACTTTTGTCTTTTGAAATTGTAATATGGCTAGCCTATTACACGCCCTTTGTGCTAAAACATATATGTGAGATAGTTACTTCTCTAAAAATGCAAGATATGCTGGGGCGATCTAGCTAAACGTATTTCCATAGGAGTACATGATGGTAATCACTTTTGCCTTATTGTTAAATGTAAAAGCACTGCTGCGAAATGCTCTGAGAGTAGGATGATTATCAAGAATACATGAAAGTAGATGTATTCCACCTAAGTACCTGAGATTGTGATCACAGAATGCTTGGGAGGTATTTTAACGGTTATTAAAATTAGGTGCCCCAATGCCAAACAGCCCAACTAAGGCTGTTTTTTTTTTCTTTCGATTTTGATCTTTGTGAACTTATAATTCTTGATATTTATCAAGATGACAAGAAGTCAAATGGTGCAATTTGATATTGTCGTTGTTTACAGATTTATATTGAACTGCAATCTGATTTGTATTTACAGATCAAACTGGGAGTGCCAGGGTGGAAGGAAAGGTATTATGAGGAAAAATTTTCTGCGAAGACACCTGAGGAGATGGAAGAAGTACGAAAGGACGTTGTAAGTTATCTTAAACTTGAGACTGATGACGGTAAAACGCTTGGATGGTTGGAACTTTAGAACTCGACATCTTCGATTTGATAGGCGCATCTGAGTTAAAAACATGGTGCATATGTAGTTCAATTTTGCTTTTAGATATCAGAATATCCGATACTTTTGAGCTATTTTTCCACGTGAGAGGCGCACTCTGATGGCTTTTATTTAGATGGGTATCGAATAGATCAATGCCTTGTAGTTTCTAGATTCCCCGAGCTATATTTAGACTCAGCCATGATAGGGGGCCTAAAATGACTGCACACTTCAGCTCTTGAGGCTAAAATCCATGGATTGTTTTCTCGATGAATTGTTGGCCGTCTTAGGCAATTGAGCAAGATTTAGTTTTGTTTATACATCTGCAACCATAAGAAGGTGATTTCAGTCTCATCTTAACTTGGTTTTCATCTTATTAGGTCCTGAAATACACAGAAGGGCTGTGCTGGGTAATGCACTATTATTATGAAGGTGTTTGTTCCTGGCAGTGGTAAATTTTCCCTTTGTGATGCTGGAATTTTTTCGTCCGTGCATGTGGATCTATGATATCACATGAATGATGTACTAACTAATATCATTGTGCATAGGTCTTTGCATAATATGTTAAGTTCTGTCCACATTTGCTCGTCATATTTTTTTATAATTGATAATTTTATCTTTTACTTAACATGCTATATTGTGTGCTTCATGTTTCCATGGAGAATGCTTTTTCTTATTCTTCTTCTACTTTAAACATTGGAACGATCATTGTGCTAGAAATAAAAAATGATCTGGATATTGATAAGATCAAATGTGCTGTGCAAAACACTTGTTGTGTTCCCGGTTTCATTGCTAAGTTTTTCCGCTGCAGGTTTTATCCTTATCATTATGCTCCTTTTGCTTCTGACCTCGAGGATCTTGGGGAGTTGAATATCACCTTTGAACTAGGTTCTCCATTCAAACCATTCAATCAGCTGTTAGGAGTTTTTCCTGCTGCCAGGTTTATACCTCACTTTTTGTGTTTCTCAAACTAGATGTGTTCCTTGAGGGTGCTGACTGGTTTTATATGCAGTGCACATGCTCTTCCCTTACAGTACAGGCAATTGATGACAGACCCAAACTCGCCCATTATTGATTTCTATCCTACTGGTACGACGTTTTGTTTTTCATTTTGAAATAACTAATTGTAAATCTATTAAACTACTTAATTATATAGGATGACATGTATTTCATTTGCTGGTATAGTCTTGCTTAAAGATCTTTATCTCTAATTGAAATCTCATACCTTAATGTTGTTGACAGATTTTGAGGTGGACATGAATGGGAAGCGCTTTTCATGGCAGGTACTTGTTAAAATAATTTTCTTAAGTACAGTATTCTCATATTTTTGTACTGACATCTTTCTTAATGTGAAGGGTATTGCCAAGCTACCTTTCATTGATGAAGCCCGGCTCCTTGCAGAGGTTGCAAAAGTCGAACATACCTTGACGGAGGAAGAAGCACGAAGAAATAGTGTGATGAATGATATGCTTTTTGTATCATTATCTCACCCTTTATCTCCATACATTTTTTCTCTTGATGATCGTTGTAAGCAGCTTACAGACTATGAACGTGTTGAAGTCAAGGAGCGCTTGGACCCAAAATCAAGGTTTGTTTTGCTACATGACCTGTGTGTAAATGACCTGCCTATTAATTTAGACTTTGAAGGACATTAACTAAAGTTGAAAAGAAAATGTTACTGAAAATGAAAATTCAGAGCATTTCTTGTTTAAATTTGGCATCTATTTTTCAATTTTGTGTGGAGGTGTAGTGATATTCAAAATTCTGCTCATCTTGTCCTGCTCATCCCATTATCTGGATTATCTACAAAACCCATCTGTTCCTTACTACTGTGATTATAAAATTTGTGAATTTAGAATCTTAAATCATTTGGAAACAATTGCTGCTTCCCCTCCTCATACACAGGAACATGTATTGAATAATTCCTTAAATTTACTCACCCTTTATGCTGTTGTTCAACTCTTTATCTGGATACTATGTGAAGCTATCTATTCCTTATGGTATTCTTAAATTTATTTAAACTTGATTCTTGTTTCATCTACCGGTATATGTGAATCTTGTTTCATCTACTGGTATATGCGAAGACAATTGATCTTGCTCAAATCACACACATGCAGGTGCATGTGAATATAAAAATGGAAACTACGTATTGCTGTTGCTAATGGTGTAGATATATTTATCAGTCTGAGCATAGGAGCGGCTTTTTTGTGAGGGGTGGGGTGGGATGGGGGTTTAATCATGTCAAAGACAGATGGTCGTATCTCCAATTTTCTCAGAGGTTTACTATGGAGCTTCTTGTTATGTTTGTCATTTGTTATCCAAGTTTTTACTAGTTACTCATCCCGGACACCTTTTATCGTAATTTGAAGTCAAGTCCTCTATTTCTGATCTAGGTCCTGGCTTTTCCTTTTTCTAAATGATTCTTCTATTTTTAGTTTTTTTCTGCATACTAAATCAACATTGCCACTATTGTCTATTGTAATAAAACCTAGCTCGATTCTCAATTGTTAAAGTCCTTGGTGGACTCTTCTGATTTTTTCTAGCGGTGCATGCAGTGGTGGGATGAATGGCTACATATCCCTTTGCATGGGAGATCCTTGTCCTCCAATATTTAGATCACCTATTGATGGGCTGGAAGATATTATGGACAATCAAGTCATGTAAGAAACCTTGCTATTTGACTGCAGCATTTATATACCAATTGACGGTACTGACCAGCTGTTAGTGTTTTTAAAAAATAATAATTTCTGATCAGCTTTCTGGGTCTTGCATTTTCAGATGTGCAATATACAGACTCCCGGACCCCCATAAGCATATCACACGGCCACCTAAAGGGGTTATTTTCCCAAAAAAGGTAATCCGATGCGAGAGAATCACAATTTATACCCTGCCCTTGACTAGAAGGATATCCTAAGATTTTTTTTGTGAATGCTTCCTCTGTCCCATATTTTTTTCCCTTCTTAATTTTCAATAATCAAACCAGCTATTGGTCAAACGCCTTTTTTGATTTATTTATTACAATATCCAAATTTCTAATTCCTTTGCATGGTAGTACATATCCCATAATTTATAATTGCTTCTACTTCATAGTATGTAAACAAATTGAGTCCTAAAATGACTTCCGACTAAATCCTAGTGTGATCTTTGAAACTCAAATCTGGGAAAATTATGGGCAGAAGGAGTCCTTGAAAGTGGTTTTCCTGAAGCATAATTTAATAAAGGACTGGTATGTTGAGGACAACCTAAAGATGTGTATTCCTGTGCCTTTTTTTCCTTCACGAAAGAGAATCTCATTTCATTATGTAGGGGTAGACAATGGTTGTTAAGTATCCTAATATTCCTAATCATACATGACTTTTATTGAATTTAAAAAAAACCAGTTTTTTATGTGCCCGTTGTTCAGCCTAGTGAATTATAAAACATCGTCTCCCGAGCGTATAAGTTGCCCTTTTCGTTTCCTCACTAATGCTGCTTTGTTACCATGCAGTTGGTCACATTTGGTGATATAAAACCTGATCCCGTGTTGTGGCATGAGGATTCTGGGAGGAAACCTTGGGAAAATGGAAGGTATGTTGCTATATGTTGATTGGATGAAGACATCAAATAATGCAATCAGTTAGCATGTCTATTTTGTCCATTCGATTTTATGTTGCTGTGTACTTCGTTTCAGGAACCAACACCCTGGTGGAAACTCTGGTCGTCACATTGGAGAGGCAGCACACAGGCTGGTGGCTAATAGTTTGCAGATGAGGAGCGGTCATGGTGATTATGCACATGCTCAAAGTGCAGCATATCCTGCTACACATGGTACTTTTCCTTCCTCTCACAGATACAATGGTCAGGAACATGTTCGGGCTAGTTTTGGGTATGCCGCTCGAGATGACACAACTGCGCCGTATCACTATGATCATAGTTATAACCAATCATATGTCCCAGCTGCTGTTGATCCTTATAGTAGGCCACCTCCTCTGTATGAGAGGGGTGGCCGACCTGTCCCTCCCAGCAGGGATTATCATAGACATGGACATCGCAGTGCTGTGGTCCCGCAAAGTGTTGGATATGGTTATTCCTCTCATGCCACTCGTGCGCAGCATGTCAGCCAAATACCAATACCACCCGATGCTCATTTTCACCAGCAGCAGAGTGGATATGACAATTACTCGAGTTATCAACCTTATGTGACAGGAAGCTATAACCAACTGGGTGGTGGATGGACCCCTCGAGTTAGCCAAAATGTTGCTCGAGGTTATAGTAATCCACATCCTTCCAGTAATCACTTCTCGGCGTTGGGAAGAGGAAGAGATAGAAGGCCCCCATCTTCAGGCCATAACCGTTAGAGGTGTCATCATCTTAGCCACGTCGACACAGGACAGAAGAGTCACTGCTGCAAAGAAGTGAGAGATCTTGCAAGTAATGGGCATGTAGATCGAAAAAGAAAAAGAAAATGAAAAAGAAAAAGCAGTTAGAGAACAAACAGATGTTGCTTGTCAATGTGCAAGTTCAGGCGACTTTCTGGTGCTTGTCATCACGGTAATGTTGTACAATATAGGTCTCTAGCACAGAACTTTACTGGTATTCTTTTCTCTTCCTTCCAATATTAGATGTTGAGCTTCATTTATTTGAGAAATTACACTGTATTCCATAAAGGTCAATGTTAGATGAATAAAGGTGATGTAATTTTCTCATGAACGATGAGCTTTATTTGTAATTTCCTTTCTAGTTTGGTCTAATTCAGAGAAACTTTGATGTAATATTCTTTCCTATGCATCGAAAATTTGGATATCTGCCTAATTTTCAGTTTTTTTTGTTTGCTCTAAAATGTCAAAAATCGAGGAATGGTCATGCCGAAGCCATGACGATTGTTCATTAGCTCATTTTTTGGGGTCCCGCAAAATCTTAGACTATTTGGAACTGATAGTAGCACAAATTTGGAAATCAGTCTGATTCTAGTATATTGGCCCTAAAATGCCAAAAAATAAGGATGTTCATATCGAAACAATGACTATTATTCATAAGAATATTTTTTATGGTCCCATAAAATTTTAGGCGATTTGGATCCGACAATCAAAATTCATGCAGATAGTGTGGATAATCATATGAAAATTTGGAAATCGGTCGAAACTTCAGTTTTTTTGCACTAAAATACAAAACGAGAAATGGACATGCCGAAGCCATGACGATTATTGTTTATTAGGTCATTTTATGGCCCCACTAATTTTTAGGCGATTTGGATCTGGTAGCTCGAATTCATGCTAATCGCTTGGGCCATAACATAAGAAAATTTAGAATTCGGCCCAAATTAAAAAATTTTGACTTTAAAATACCAAAAGACGAGGAATGCTCATGCCGAAATCATAGCTATTTTTCATTAGATCATTTTTATGGCATCACAACATTTTAGACGATTCAAATTCGCTATCCTGGATTCATGCAGATGGCGTGGACTGTAACACACGATAATTGTTCATTAGATCATTTTTTATGCTCCCGCAAAATTTTAGGCGATTCGAATCCAGTAATTTGGATATAGTACACGAAAATTTGAAAATCGATCCGGATTACAGATTTTTGGTCCTAAAATGCCAAAAAGAGTAATGATCATGCCGGTAGTCCAGATTCATGCAAATAGCACCGATCACACACAAAAATTTAGATATCGGCCCGAATTCGAAATTTTGCCCCTACAATGCCCAAAACGAGGAACGACCATGTTGAAGCCATGATTATTGTTCATTAGGTCATTTTTTATGGACCCACAAAATTTAAGGCTATTCGAATCTGGTAACCCGAATTCATGCAGATGGCGTGGACTATACGACATGGAAATTTGAAGATAGGCCCGAATTTCAATTTTTTGGCCCAAAAATGCCAAAAAGGAGGAACAGTCATGCCGAAGCCATAACTATTACTCATTAGGTCAATTTTTATGGTCCCGCAAAACGAAAATTTGGAAATTGGCGAGAATTTTAATTTTTTGGCCCTAAAATGCCAAAAGATGAGAAAAGGTCATGTTGAAAGTCATGACTATTGTTTATTAGGTCATTTTTATGGCCCTGTAATTGTAGACGATTCGGATCCGGTAGCCCGCATGCAATTTTTTGGCAAAAAGGCCAAAATAGAGGAACGGTCATGCTGAAACTATGACTATTATTCATTAGGTCATTTTATATGGCCCCGCAATATTCACAAAAATTTAGAAATCTGCCTGAATTTTTTACCCTAAAATGCCAAAAAAAACGAGACGTACATGCTGAAGCTATGACTATTGTTCATTAGGTTATTTTTTATTACCCCGTAAAATTTTAGACGATTCGAATATGGTGACCCAAATTTAATATAGATGGTGTGGACTATACCGTACAAAAATTTAGAAATAAATCTGAGTTCTAGAATTTTCGCCCTAAAATGAACGCTCAATCCGAATCATTAGATCATATTTGATAGCCACACAAAATTTTAGGCAATTTAGATTCGGTAGCCTCGATTCGTGTAGATGGAGTTGACTATAGCACACTAAAATTTAAAAATCTGTAAGGCTCGGTAAAATTTTACCTCAAATTCGGGATTTTATGGTGCTGAGGTAGGCTTATATGTTAATGATTGAAGAGATTGCGTTACGGACTTTTTGGGTTTGAATAGTGCACCGAGGAGTTAAAAGGAATTTTTTGGCAGAACAAGGTATTTATGCGGTCCACTATGCGGCCGCAGAATGGATGCAAAGTGAGGCAGAAATTGGGCAAGTTTAGATACTTCTTTTGTGGTCGCATATTGCAGAACAGGTCTGCGGGCCGCATAACAACCGCATACCCAGGCAGAGGTGCCCAGTTCTGGAGGCCATTACGCGGACTGCAGAAGCTCTATGCGGTCGCATGTGCGATCGCCGATCTTGTTCCGGAGCTTCATTTTTGGGTTTTTATAACCCGATCCTATTTTGTTATATAGACGTTGTGGACCATTGTTCTTGCAAAAATCTGATATTTTGGGGGCGAAAGAGTGCCCTAGAGTGGGAGAGAGTTCTTCAATTCTTGCTCAAATCTTGAAAGATTAACAAGGAAAACTCACTAGGTCTTCATCATAGAGGTAAGATTCTACACCACCACCATCACCACCAGCAACCCAGTAAAATTTCACAAGTGGGGTCTGAGGAGGGTAGAATGCACGCAGACCTTACCCCTACCCCTGGAGGGATAGAGGCTATTTCCGAAAGACCCCCAACTCGAGAAGAAGAAAAATAAATAATAGAAAATAGACAACAGATCAGTGACAACAATAGAAGATAAAAAAATAGTAACAACATCGTAAGAAATAGAAAAATAGATATAAAAGCAATAACAATAAACAGTAATACTACCATAGGAAATAGTGAGGAAACTACATAAACCACTAACAACCCACAACGAAACATCAACAAGCCAACCCCGCCCCCGAATCCAAAAAAATGCTCGACTCTATCCTAACCTACAACCTAATGTTCGACCTCCACCCCTTCTTATTTAGAGCCATGTCCTTGAAAATCTGAAGTCACACCATGTCCTGCCTGATAACCTCACCCCAATAATTCTTAGGTCGTCCTCTACCTCTCCTCGTACCTACCAATGCTAATCGCTCACACCTCCTTACCGGGACATCTATGCTTCTCCTCCGCATGTGCCCGAACCATCTAAGCCTCGCTTTCCGTATCTTGTTGTCCATGGGAACCACGCCCACCTTCTCCTGAATATCTACATTCCTAATCTTATCCAGCTCAATGTACCTGCACATCCATCTCAACATCCTCATTTCTGCCACTTTCATCTTCCAGGTATGAGAATTCTTGGTTGTCCAACACTCGGCCCCATACGACATGGCTGGTCTAACCACCTCTCTGTAGAACTTGCCTTTGAGTTTCGGTGGTACTTTATTATCATAGAGGACTCTAGATGCTAACCTCCATTTCATCCACCCTACTTATATACGGTCCCTGGCATTCTCTTCTATCTCCCCATCCCCATGAATAATTGATCCAAGGTACTTGAAACTTCCTCTCTTAGGGATTACTTGTGAGTCAAGCCTCACATCCATGTCCCCGTCCCCTGACTCATTGCTGAACTTACACTCCAGATATTCTGTCTTAGGCCTACTCAACTCGAAACCTCTAGCCTCAAAGGTCTGTCTCCAAACCTCTAGCCTCTCATTAATATCGCTTCGCGTATCATCAACAGTACTATATCATCATCGAACAACATACACCATGGCACCTTCCCTTGAATATGGTGTGTTAGCGTATCCATCACTAGGGCAAATAAGAACGGACTCCGCGTAGACCCTTGGTGCAACCCCATAACAACCGAAAAGTGCTCCGAGTCACCTCCCACAATCCTAAACCAAGTCTTATCTCCCTTACACATGTCCTTTAATACCCTAATCTAAGCTACCTGCACACCTTTCCCCCTCCGGACATCTCCAAAGAACCTCCCTAGGAACCTTGTCATACGTTTTTTCTATGTCAATGAACACCATGTGCAAATCCTTTTTCCTGTCCATGTACTATTCCACCAACCTCTTGATAAGGTGGAAAACTTCCGTAGTGGACCGATCCGGCATGAATACGAATTGGTTGTCGGATATAGACACTTCCCTCCTCACCCTCTCTTCCACCACCATCTCCCAAACTTTAATGGTATGACTTAGTAACTTGATGCTCCTATAGTTGTTACAATTCTCGATGTCACCTTTGTTCTTGTACATCGGTATCATCATACTCCACCTCCATTCATCTGGCATCCTCTTCGTCCTGAAAATAACATTAAATTGCATAGTCAACCATTCCAAGCTTGCTCTACCCACATACCTCCACAATTCCAATGGAATTTCGTTTGGCCCGGTTGCTTGGCTCCTACTCATCTTTCGCATAGCTCCCACGACCTTCAGGTAATATTCTACACCCTAACCCTTAATTTCAACATTTAACTAGAAATAAATAATTAGTAAGACAATTCTTGGGTATGAGAGTTGTTTATTTTGCATGTATGTACCATCAAGGGGTGTAGGAAGATTTTTGAGCTAAAAATGGTAAAGGATGGGTTGTGGGATGATGGAATCCACCACAGGAGGACCTTGAAACCTTACTGGATACCTAGTGTTTGATAAAAAATCTCAAATGAGCTGGAACCATAATTATCTTCCTAATTTTTGGTTCAATTTGTTATATATCTAAAATAGATTGATGTTGCTAAGATTTCCGGAACATTTTAGAGTTTAAGGAAGCTTAAGTGAGTTATGTTGGCTAAACTCTTCTCTTAAAATTGAACTCCACAAATCCCGAGTTGCTCATTATGAATTAATTATTCCGTATAAGCTTTGTGTGAAAAGACGTATGTGTTCAACATGTATTTCAAATGCTCCTTTTATGTTGTACTACTATTTGAGGATATGTTCAAATTATGGGTTGCATATCTAAATTCCATGACTTCAAGTTGTGTTTCAAATGAAAGCTAATAGCAATTGTGTAAGAAATGTTAATGCACCTAAGACTCTTCTTTTCTTATAGGTGTGCTTAAGTGTATTGAATAGAAATGCCTTGTTGTTGGAAAGTCCATGGTGACGGTTGGAAGTGAAAAGGTGTGCATGAAATATGAAACATGAAATTCCGAATGAGAAATATGAAAAGTGATGATTGATAGAAAAGGATGATGTCTCGAATGAGATGGCCTAGTTGATTGGGTCGTAATCGAATGCCATGTCGTACACATGATGGTGATTATGCTAGAAATTATAATTTAAATCGAAATTGTGATTGTGATTGTGATTGTGTTTGATGTCTCGAATGAGACGGCCTAGCCGATCGGGTCGTGATTGGACTCTGTACCCAAAGTACATTGGTATTGTGAATGGTGACATATCAGTGTTAAGATCTCTCAATCTAAAATACGAAGGTTTACTTGAAAGGCTTATCTTGCTTCTAGCTTGATGTTTGACATCGCTTGAGATTTTTAATTGATATTATGATCGTTTCTTCTTGCATTATTACTCATTATGTTGAAAGGGTGTTTAGTTATACATACTAGAACCATTCCATATGCACTAACGTCCATTTTTGCTGTGGGCGCATCTTTAATGGATACAGGTGGTTCCTTAGCGGGCAGTGTTGATCAACGATATCGGTATACCCTCTTCCCAGAAAACTTGGTGAGCCCCACGTTATTTCGGGGTCATGTACCTTTTGTTCCTTGTATATCATCTTTGAGGTATATCCGCGGTCTTGTTGCCAACACTACTATTGTACTCTTTTGTATCTAGTAGATCTTCGTAGACATAGTGTGGGTTGTATATGGGTACTGGAAATGTCAAACAAGTTGTGTTGCAATTGAATTACTTGTTCCACTTCGAACCATGAAAGTGTGTGTATTTTGAGACTTATTAAATGAAATAACTAATGCTAATGAATTTGGTACTGTCTACACGATCTCCTTATTGGTTAATTAACAAAGTTATGTAATCCCCTTTTAAAGTAAAAATAGCACGGCTAGCCAATTTTTAGACTGGTACTTGAATAATAGCCAGTTGTGAGCACGTGATTTTTGCTTCTCGGAAACTACTCCAAAAGAAATCAAAAAATAAAACAAGTTACCTTCGGGTACAATTTTGAGGATTTACGGGACGTTTTGGTAATTGTTTGGTCAGTAAAATGCTCACCTTGTTGTAGTTAAATAAAAATACAAAAGTATATATTGCATACATTTAGGAGTTAATTGTGCATTTTTAGAAATTAATTAACCATAATTTTGTTAAAAGAAAATTACAAAAATATGCATTTCGTGTCTTGTCATTGTGTGATTTTATTTTTTTTATTTGTGTGTTAATGGTTGTGAGTAGTAATTAATATTTGTGTGATTTTTATTTATTTAATTTTGTAAATTATTTAGGAATTTTGGTTAATTAAGAAAGAAGGAAAGGGATCAAATTGAAAAGGATTCGGACTTGGGCTCTAGAAATTGAGACCAAAACCAGGCCCAATTCCATGCCAGACACGGTCCAAGACCAGGTCTTTCAGAGACGCCCTCCAAACGACGCCGTATTGGCGTCTCTATTTCGAGCCATTGATCAAATCAACTGGACGGCCCTAATCAGGCCTCCCTTTAATCCAAACGACGTCGCTTTGGTGCGTCTGATCTAAACCGTCCATTCTATCTCATCCAACGGCTCCGAGCCTTCCATTTAACCTGAACCGTTCACCCTTGAGACCGACCCGGTCTCATTTAATTGAGACGACGTCGTTCCCTCCATGGCAAGAGATCCTGGCCATCAATCCAACTTGATCCAACAGCCAGGATCTCATCTTCTACCTCGTATATAAGACCACTCTCACACCCCACGCCCCCCATAGCCAATCCCCCATCTCTCACCATCGTCTCTCTCAGACCTCAGAGACGGAACCCCCTCCAAACCCTAGCCGCCATGAAATGCTTCATTGTGAACCCGGCGGCAACTACGCCGCCGGTTACCATCTTCAGCCCACAGAAACCCCTTCACACCCCAAACCCAAATAGCCTACTCCCTAACCTAGAATCAAACTGCACCTTCTCGAATCTTCATTTGAAGATTCGAGCCCAGACTCGACCTACACCAAACCCTCCCGAATCGATACCAAGCACTCTCCTAACATCCCTCGTAACCAAACCAACACTGGTTTGGTTCAAATCTACCCAGAAAACCTTGAATCCCAAATCACCTCTACGAACCCTAAATCCAAAAACCTTGGAGTTCTGTTCAAAACGATGGGAGGTTAAGGTCTAATAGACCTTAATCTGGGTGTTCTCAACCGAGAACACCCCGATTGAGGTCCGTTCGACCTAAAGTGGTCGAATCCAGTCCAAGGGGTCGTTTGTTCTTGAAGCCTGTTAAAAAGATAAGTCGTCCCTTCTTCCTTCTTTTCTTATATGTATTGTATGTGTTTGCATGTTAGTTAAGTTATTTGATTTTTATCATTTTTGTTTTCCTTCATTTTCTGTTCATCTCCATGTGACCTTTATTTGGTCGTTTCTTTTCTGTTTGTTTGTTAGTTTACTTGTTATTGTGAGTTTTGTTTTCCATCTGTTTAGGAATTAGAGTAGTTTAGCTCCTTTTTAGTTTCCTTGTTAAAACCACTGAAATCCAGAACTTGCCTGTTACACTTTGTTTAAGTGATTGTATGCTATCTAGTATAGTTCGTATAGTCCATTAAATAAACGTCAAAAGCTGAAAGAACTTAGAAGAAACATGTTTGCTCAAGTGCTAGATTGCCAGTATGCTTCCTCTTGAACTCATATGCCTTTGATTCAGTAGTTTAACTTAGCTTGTCATAACAATACTTGTTTGAATTGGTTTGGAGTTGGTCAGGTTTGGTTTACCAAACTGACCAACTCACTCCTCTTGAACTTGCACCCTTCTGCCTTTTGATTGAAACTTAGGATTGGTATAGCTGTAGAATCTAAGAAATTAAGCCTGAAATCAGAGATTAAGTATAAGATTATATAGTAGTGAACTCAGGCTCTGAACTTAGGTCAATCACATTAACTACTAAGGGGTTAAAGGGGTAATTTGGACAAGTTAATAAGGCTGTCACATGTCCTATACAGGCCTGCTCAAGTGGCCTGTTAAAAGGCCATTAGTTTAAGCTGAGTGGGGTGGCAGAACCTCAGGGGATGGGTTTAAAAGAATAGAATAACCCTCCCCCATCCCTCTTGATCAAATAAACAAACATAATGGGGAACAGTGTTTTCCATCAAGAAATGCCTCTTAGGCGTGGGAATGCAAGGGGTATGGGCAGGTTTTTAAACCTGCAGAGCTTAGAGGCTCTCTCCTGCTTATATATAGGTCCTCTTAAGACTTAGAAAAGGGGAAGAAAAAGAGAAAAAGCTCCAGAAAGATAGAAAGAGTACAAGTTGGATTTTTAACTGATAAAGCTGGAAGTTTCTGCCTAAAGAGCTTGAGAGATATTGAGTGACATTAGAGCTGGCTTTAAATCTTAGAAAGCTAAGTGAGTTGAGAGTTAAGTACTTCAAGGTTTTAGTTTGTTTGGAGTGTTCACAAGCAGAAACATTGCTTGTCTTGCACTTGTCTCATTTTGGATTTAACTGAGAGTGCACCTTGGGTGTTACTGGGCTTTCAGTTGGGTTTTTCCTGGTGTTGCTGTCTGGTTTTCCTAGAATTGCTATTGGTTGTCTTAAGTTCCCTGTTTGGTTAATCTATTCCTGGGATTTCACCTGCTACTAGGCTATCTGCTATTGTTTCACTGGTTGCTCTAGTTGTTGCTGGAATCTGTGTTGCTGTATTGCTGTGCTGTGTTTGTGCTACTGCACTACTGATCTTCATCTCTTTCTTTTCTTTTCCCAACTATCAGGTACACATCTGTTATACTGGTACACAATATAGCTGAAGTTCGAAGCATGAATAAAATGAAGCCTTAAAGCTTGAAGTCACTTAGTCGTATTTTCATATTCTAAGTTGTATATATGTTAGTTATTAGCTCATTAGAATCATGTGACTAGCCTGTAATGTATAAATAAATACTGATCGGTAGTAGTTTAAGTTTGCAGATTCATTCCCATGTATGCTAGTTAGAAAAACCAATGATGTAGTATCCATATACTGCCATCGCTAGTTTGTTTCATTTATAGCCTATTTAAAATGCATATCAAGTTTTAAAGATTAAGTAATCAGTAGTTCATGCTCTTTAGTTAACCATTTGTTCATTTAGCCTCATAAAAAACAGGTTTCCTTAGCATCGATCTCATTTCTGCCATATGGTAAATTTAGAACGTGGGTAGTACCATGTAGTTGGGCTCAAATCAGAGTAAGATGGCCCAGGCCCAATTTTGCATCATTCACACTGGGCCTGGGCCTGTAAATGTTAAACGGAGGCACATTTTGTTCATTTTAAACTTTAACAAGTCACATTCATAACTTAACTATAATAACTCTAGCACGAAAATAATATAGGATGTTGTTTCTTCTTTTCATTTTTAGAAACGTAACGAAATAGAAAACGTAGTCGCTTTAGGATATCCTTTTAAAATGAAATGAGGCGTGCCTCGCCCAAAATAAATTACAAATTGCGGGGCCCTCAATTAAAAGGACATAATAAGCGAATAGACTTCGGAATTG